>JBBBVU010000018.1:25334442-25355063 GCA_037177055.1 Atherinosoma microstoma
TGACTTAGAACATTGTAAGAGACTATTCCAAGGACTTATAAAAGTGATTTTTGCATAATATGTCCCCTTTAAGGAGGTACAGAGTGGCAGTTATGCTGGTTTTCCTTGTCTAAACCCTATGTTTAATAATTTTTGAAGGGCAATTTTGTCAACAGAAACTTCATTATCTATCATATTTATTGTTTTTGGTTGTGTTTGGTTTTCATTTATTATAAATGAGACTGAAAGTTGCTTCTATTGATTTTGTTTATTTAGTTATTTAAAATTTCTTCCATTTCCAGTAAAAATGTTTTTTTTACAAATAAAGATTTATTGATTTTTGAAAGGGCATACTTGCACCATTTTGGCATTATCGTTATATTAGTTGAAGATGGTCTCAAAATGACAACATTATCGCTTGGCGCAATATTTTTATATTATGATTTCTGAGACAATTAATCGCACAGTAAATTTTGTTATCGCGACAGGCCTACGTCCAAAAACACTAAAAATGGACTCAAAGAAAAACGAATAAGCTGAAAATGTCTACAACAGATGCATCACATTAATATTTTCCTGAATTTTGTCAGTATTTGTATTCCTTAATCATTTGGGATTCCTGGAAAAAAAAAAGAAAACAACCAAATATGTTTGTTTTTTTAAACATCTGACACTCATATTATCCTTCCTGTCCAAAGTCAAATTTAACACTCACATTCATCTCCTGATCTTTGCTTATTCATTTGTTTTCAGCTCTGTAATCCTTTTATTTGCCACTTGCTTTTCATTCTGGCAGAGAATATCAGCAATTAGGGCTCGGTGCTTGGGTGGCCACATTACTCTCCTCTTAGTGTTTTACTGTGGAGTGCTTGTTAAAACGGACCCATGTCGCTTGGAAGTGAAATGAGCCAAATCCACCCCCATTGTTGGAAAGCAGCCGTCTATCACAGCGAGTCAGCGTCTCAGCCAGCTCAGGACTGATGAGTCACAACTTGATTTTTCATTAGAGATTAATCTAATCTCTGAAATCTGATAAAATTGCAGTAGATTTTGTTTTGTTTTGTTAAATATTTCCAATATTCCGTTGCTGCTGTGCATTCAGTCAAGCTGAAAATACAAAATAATCTGCTTTATGATTGAATTTTTCTTCGAAGCACGTGTTAGCAGGTAGAAACTACACCATAGATCTACAACTTTAAGGATAAAATGCGAAATGGACGGTTAAGATAAGAAACCTGGTTTGAGACTATGAGACTGGGATAGGAGAAATGTCACGAGCAGAAAGACGAGATGCATGTTCGCACCATTTCGTGACGATTTTCGCAGCATCATCTTCAGTTTGGCTTTTGGCCTCTGATGTCAAACCGCTTCAACTTAAAGTTGATGGTTGTTATTTGTCCTATCAGATCACATTAATCACTCATTTTTCCAACATTTCTTGAACTGACCGAGGAGAGAACATGTCTGTAGGATGTTTAAATGTGGCCGCCATGAATATTATGCATCATCGCACCATATGGAAGCTGATTGGTATCATTTCCGTACAATCTGAATCTAATCAACATTGTACAACATCCTGTGGACTTTCTGAACGTCTTCTCAGAATTTTACCCTCTTCTGCCTTCACTTGTCCTCTCTACAAATATTGGATAACTATGTAATTTGTTCGGAGCTACATCTCTCATATCTTGATCCTCTCCTTCTCTTTTTTTCTTAATAATTCCTTTTGATGAATTCCTCGCTAGCCTTTGATCTCTGAAGCAGACTAAGTGTATCAAGCAGTGAAAACACATTAGATGGGGGACTTTGAGGGAATCCGAGAGAGCTGTGATCAACAAGGCAGGGCCATGAAAAGAAACACGTTCACATTAAAAGAAACATGGAGCAGAAGCCAGCGACACAAGCTTTGTGAAGATCTGAGAGGTGTTTCATTTAACGCAACTTGGGACATCTTCATCTCTTCTGTGCTTGCTTCCCATCTTCCACCTTCCAGTCCTCTCTGAAAAAGAAAAGAGACGATTCTCTTTAAGAAAACTGTGTGCAATCTTTAGATTTATTTACTCTGGAATATCCTGCTGATGCCTTTTCGAAGAGGAGGACTCGCTTTATGTTTGTATGCTGCACAGGACTTCGGAGCCTACAAAGCAAAGGTGGGATTCTGAAATATTAAACTTGCTGTTCTTTACCTCGGCACCGCTGCGGGTGCTCTTGTTATTTAATGTGAAAGCATACCCTGCAGGGAAGAGGCTTTGGTCTGTAGATTACACACCCAGATTTATCCTACCCTGCATTATGCTGGAAGATCAGCTGAGAAAACTTATGTGAACACACAGATCTGAATGTTTGGCTTCGTCAGAAGGATTGGCTCAGCCCGATGTGCGTTAGCACCATTCTGGGTCCAAATTCTTCAGAAACACAAAAAGACAATAAGCTTCTTTGGGGGTGGAATTCATTGCTCAAGGGCACATTTTCAGCCTCTGTAGGGAGTTTCATAACAAGGCAAATTTTCAAAGTTGTCTAGACACCATGCCCAGAATACCCAGTCAAGTTTCTTTGTATATATAACTTCAGACCATGTTCTGTGTTTTTTTCTCTATCAAAGCTATGCAGTTAACTCAGGCATTCTGCTTTGTGGGAAAGACCCCTTTGGACTTAAACCAGCACATTTTCAGTCAGAGACTCTAAAATGCCATAAAATTGTCTTTTTTTTGTTTGTTCCATGTGCAAATAAAGCTTCAAAAAGGACACTGACAACACAAGGTAACCGTCCAAACGCTACATTTTAGCAGCCATCCAAGTCACTGCCTTCGCCGTGACATGATGAATTCCACCTGTACACGAGGAAGTGCGTGTTCGTAAGACTTCACCGTAACCATAGCGAGCACCCATGAAATATGACCGTATGAGACTCCCCGTTCTGCTGCATGTCAGGCCGAGTTCCACTCAGAATTTTGTTAGCGGAGGGTAAACAGCCGTCAGCTGCTGTCAGAAAGCAGCATCCGTAGAGATGAGCTATTTGAAGATGTGACACAGCAGCGGGGCAGTAATGTAAACTGCGGTTGCCTGTTAAGCACGTGCATGCCGACGTCCACCTTTTGCACCACCTCGGAACATTGTTCGTCTGACTGGGTGAAACCTCTCGTTTTAGTTTTTATCTGATTGTTTCTGTCGGGTTTACATGGGTTGAAATATCTGAGAAGGTGGGCGTTTAAGGCGATCTATACGAAAGTGAAATGCAATTTCTACAACGTTCCGTAATTGCATGTCTTCCACCCACTTATGATGATAACAATCACTTTGGTGTGGGGCGTCAGAAACCTTATGCGACTCCAGATGGTGAATGTAGCAGGGTTTTTTCATCCTCCATGGAATCTTTGTTCCATTAAAAGGACTAAAAACATGACTGAAGTTGACTTTATACCGGAGTCATTTACTGTCAGATAACAGTTACTGATGATTCAGCTGGTTCACACACACAAAGCATCTATATGCTGCAACCATAGGAGTTGTATTACAGCCATAATCACCCAGCCTTGCATCTGAAATGCTAACTTTTCAGAAATGGATCAACTTCCCGTACCCCCGTGCACTTTGCAAATAATGGAGAATAGTTTATGACAGGTCTTCAGAAGCCCACACGCCATATCATATTCTCAGCGCACAGAGGATTATGCACCACTTTAAAGAGAGAAAAAAGAGGCTGCCATAACTGAGAGTTAATAGGTTGTTGGTTGACATCATGGTAACTCAGAAAAGCCAGCCGCAGTGTAAATATGCCAATTATTTGAGCTGCCAGCTGCCTATTAATGGAGCACTGAAATGGAACGGAGCGGAGCTTTTTCTGCTTGCGACTGAGTTGATTAAACCACCTGCGATGCTTTCTGAACATACGTTTGGATGCTGCGTAAAACATAAAAAACAACTCGATAAAAAAAAGACAAAAACTTTTCCTGCCACAGCTAAATGTTTCACTGTGACGGTCCAGATTTGGACTGTTATGATCATGAATACATTTCACACATCTGCATTAGCACCTGCCTGCGTTGGGCCTGATTCCATTCTTATCATTTCGCTTTTCTTTTCACTTTTTTTTATTTCCCTTCTCACTCTCAACGCAGAGGTTGTCTAGAAAAGCGTTTTAAAATTCACACTAGGGAGCTAATCGCGCTGATCTTTTATCAGCAACGGTACAGTTAAACATTTGCAGATTGCTGACGATGTCTCCAGCTGCGACAGCCATTTCCAATTCTCTATTTAAATGATACAATTTCATCGCATGTGGTGTAGAAAGGCAACAAAGTCAACCATAAAGATACGATGCAATATCTAAGAGTGTCTAACTTAATAAAAAAAAAGAAGTTATTTTTTAAGACATAATTAATTGTCAATCATATTATCCCAGAGCATGACGGCTGTTGGCAGGAATGATGACTTGCAGCTATATGACGAAGCCTCTTACTGAACACACTCTCTTGTTTCCTTACAGAAGATGTGAGGAATTGAACATTATATTCAGCAGCATTTGCAGCTTTTCTTCTTTGGACATTTCCCGGCACACAGCCAGCTTTGATCTTGATTCTTCATAAAAAGTCACTGCTGAATGAACAGGTGGCAGCCCCGTGTGCAGACTTTTTCTTTTTACCGGGACATGTCCAAGTTAAAAAGCACTGCAGGACCTCCTCCTTTTAGCTTTCTGTCTCAATCTGCTCGTACAGTCTTAAAGCAGCATGTAGACACATGAGATTCTGGGATACGTTCCTGCAGCCGTGTCTGGGCATATTGATACTCTGGAGTCGATACTTCGATATCAGTCAGTCAAAATATTGGATTTATTACTTTTTTAAATATGGAGAACACTCTGCTGATGCAAAACATGCCATTTGTTTTCACTTCTGAGAGTTTTAGGCAATAAAACTGCATGCAAAGCCACAGTGTTTTCCTTCCGTGTCACATGATCATGGCAGCCAATCAGATGTCATGATGCTGCTGCTGCTGTTAGTGATGATGAGGTTTTGTTTAGATAATTTACTGGTTTAATGCAAGTTAATGTGCAGTATGTCTTTATCATGTTACTTTGTTGTTTTACTTGTAGTGCAAAAATAATCAAACATTTTCGTCCACCCCCCCCACCCCAGTTTGGTAACCACAGTATTAGAGCAACCATTTGAACCATCTGCTTTATTTTACACTAATATGATTAACGTCACTTTTGTGTATTTACAGACGAATATTGGTTGTTTGTCATTTTTACAGCTTTAACGCATAATTAAACACAATGACTCTGAGATTTTCTGCTCTTGTCAAATGGGTTTGAATGATGGATATCCCCTTTTTGGAATTAATTTGAGCTGTATTAGCACCATTGTTGAAAAATAAATAAATACAATTTAAAAAAATCCCCCTGTGAACAGATGCCAGGAGCTGTTTATTTTTTTTTTTGTTAAACCAAAGCCATCCTTGTGACAACTAATCTCCTTTTTCCTTTCTTTCCACCTCATTGTTGATCACTGTCCTGTTCCTGAAAAGCCCGTACAAAACACTATGATTATGTGCTGTCAAATGCCAATTATTGGTAATTCAGCTGCACGGTGTGTGGCTGTGATGACACATACACTTGACGCCAGCCTCCCAACATCCTTCCTTTCTAATTCATGTCACCTTTGAGTAGTTTTTTTTTCTATGTGAATGTCATGAATGTGAGATTTTAATGGATTCTAATTTGCTTGAAATGCACTGAAGCCTCAGAGCCTTTTATAGCTGTTTGTCTCTTACATTGAATATAAAGAATAACGATGAGAAAAACGGCTAATTGGCCAAACTGGTTTACATAATCTCTAGAATGATTTTTACATTAAAGACACATCATGTGACTACTTGTTTATAAAGTACCCCACTTAAATATTCCTTTAGTTTGACCCTTCTATTTCTACTTCTCTCCTACTTCCACTTCACATGAAATGCAATAAGCTAGACAATGACAAAAAATGTTGATGTGTGGATTGTCGAGATCTTTTCCATCCCTTCTTAGTCTTTTATTGATAGCCTCAAGCTTAATTTGAGCTTGATCACTCAACGGTCTCAACAGCTGCCACTTGACTAAATATAATGCGTCTTCGCTCAGCCTGCAGTTATACCTGGCTGACGAAAGCTGTTGGAGAGAGAGATATGAAGTAGTCGAGCGATTGCACAGACAACCCTGCGTACCTGAAGGTTATTCCCAGACACATGTTGTTTTACTCGTGGATGAACACAGACATGACTTGAAACAAAACGTTTAAAACGTCTAAAAAGCTTAAGATACACTTTTTCTGTCTCTTTCAGGTAAAGGAAAACCAAGCATTGTTCAAAGTTTATATCTTGCCACTAACATGAATAAAACCAATTTGACCCTTTTAGAAGAATGTGCGTCTTTTATAAATGCAGAATAACATCAACCGGAATGCATTTGAAAAAGTAAATAAAATAACACTACTGCCTTGGTTGAAGAGAAATGTATCCATTTGATTGCACCATTTAGAAATATGTGAATAGATAAACAAATTAATGAAAAGATTCAATGAATAAATGCATTGAAAAATAGAAAAGTATATAAATGTGAGAATAAATAGATGAATGGTAAAATAGATGCTTGATTTCATCCAAAAATATGATTGATTGTATTTTTGGTCTTTCATGAATTGGTCCCATGATTCCATAATATAATGGTCAAAAATACCAGAATTCCCTGCTTCCACCTACAATGGAAAACCAGTTGAATCTGGTGGAATGAAGTAAACTTGTCAAATATCGCTACTTTTCCTCCAAATGAAATGCTGACATTAAACAATGAATCATTTTAGACTACCATGACGGTGAGATAAAAGAATTAAGTTTTAATGGAAGTCAATTGGACATTTTTGGAAATGAAGATCAACAGAGGAAGTTGTTGATACTATATTGAAAGTAAAAAAATGACATCAAATTGATTTTGTTGTAAATCTTTAACATACCCAAGGCTCTAATCACCACCAAAGCCCCATCCCCGTAATATTTATTTTATAGAAAACATTCAATCTTTTGTATGATTTTTAATGAATAATTGTAAATTAAAATAATTAAACTGGCATTTAAAGGGTTAAAAGTCTGGAAATGATTGAATGTTTGGTAGTTTTGAGCTGGTCTGAAGGTGTTTAAGTGATTTATGAAAAAAGAAGAAAGAAATACTGATGTATGATGATTTTAAAGCAGTTTATTGGGCATGTACATTTTTGCCACAAAAGGTCCCCAGAGGGAGTAGTTGACACTGCATAAAAAATACAAATGGAATCAAATCAATTTTGTTGATAATCTTTGACATATCCAAGTGTCTAATCACCACCAAAGACTCATTCCTCTAATATTTATCATATGGAAGATAATTAAGTTTTTGTATTTTTTTGTAATGAATGAGGCAGTAATTCAGAATTAAAATCCTAAAAATAATTAAATGTTTTGAGTAGAGCAGATATTGTTTAAATAATTAATGAAAACATTTTTTTATGTATGATTATTGAATAGCAGTTTTTGTGCATGGACACTTTTAGCCACGTAGGTCACCAGAAGGTACTAAATTTGAGGAGGGCACGAGGGTTACATGAGCAATTAGGCAGATTATATTGAAATTAACTTTACCAACCAAAGAACAAGGGGAAAAAAAGCTGAATATTTGATGAACATGTTGTAGTCAGATGACACCAAGATGTATTTGTGTGTTAGATGGAGTCAAGCATGAAAGAGTTCAATGGAGTTAATGCATTGCCACATACAGTGAAGCACGGAGGTGGAGGTGTGAAGATGTCAGGCTGCATGAGTGCCAGAGATGTTGGGAGATGACACTATACATCACATCCATGGCACCCTGCATGCCTGAGGATATACCAATATGGCAAATTACGAGATGACTCTAGAAGGGTCAGGGTTAAGTTTCGCAGCCAGCCACAATGTAGTGAGAAAGACCTTTTTTGCGAGAATGAAATTTACAGAGACAGTTGCCAGAATCATGTTTCTGAAGAGTGAAAAGTCACCTGGTTAACATTGAATAATCTGTTCCTTTATAATGGGTCCAACTCAGTCTGTGCAGCAAAGAAAAGATGAAAAAGATTTAATCTTTCATAAAGTCAAATATTAAAATCTTTTACAGCATTTGGTTCCTCTTAGAACAGATGCTGTAATTTAGAAGTGATACACTTCCAAATAATTTGACGTCTAAGTGATTCTGGACGGGTTGTTTTCATTCCTTTTGTAAAGATGAGCTGATACTTCATATTGAAGTCAATCTCCCATGCAGAAGCTCCAGCTTTAGCTGTTCAAATGCATTAAATTTGTCCAATTTTTTCATGACAGCTGCTGGCAATCACCCAGATAAAAAGTGACAACTGACATCGTGACAGCCTGACACAAAAAAAACAACAACCTCAAAACAAAACAGCTGTGCTTCATTGCCTTTTATTAGTATGTGATTTGGATGTTAATGTGGATGAATGAGCACCCCATCAGCATATTCCTCCTGTTTACACTGCATGCCTGTCTACATGGGGAAGCGCAGCATAAACAGGCAAATGCCACAAGCCTCTAAATGTCAATTAACTGTGATTCATCTCTCTGGAGCTTTGGAAGGAAAGCAGAGTGTGGCCATTCATTTAACCGCCTCCCCTCTTTGACTTTCCATTACGCTCAGCTGATGCTCCAGTGTGCAGCAGCAGAGTAAGTGGCAAATTGTGGGATCATTTGGGTTGCAAGCATATAATAGAAAGAATTGAATAGATGAGGCTCATCGTAGTGCATTGACACTAATTTCCCCAACAGCACGACATGCATATGTTTAATGCAGAAGCCTATTCTATGATTAAATGTGATATTATTGGAAAGACAGTTTGCTCCCTGTAATTGTCTTTATTCGATCACATACTTCCAAAATTTGAGCGAGGCAGCTTTCCCAGATGTCTGGGAGCATGAGGGTTCTGCTTAGCATCTTAGCTGTTCCAAGGATTGATCTCTTCTGGACTGAAATGTCTGATGTTTCTCCAGGATCTGTTGGGACATTTTTCCTGATATTGCCATCGTAAAGTGATCAGAAGGCAATAAAGCAAAGACACAGTTGAGAGTAACATTATTAAAATCTACACAGCATTGAGACAACCTGGCAAAATGTAAAAAAAAACAACAACAACAGAAGTGCACGTATGCATGTATCAAAGCACATGTTACACACAAATCAGAAGCCCGTCAGTAAGCCCTTCTTAGAGCATCATGTTTACCAGGAGTCAAGCATTAGTTTTAAATGTAGCTCGAAGATGCAGAAAACCGGTGGGTCACGTTGGTACATATGCAGAACAAAAATACAAACTTTCTTATCCTCTTCATCGTCTCGTCTTCCTGAGCCAGTCAGCTCGGTGTCCACAGGGCCCTCTGGAGTCAGACTCTGAGGAAATGAGTCATCTCTGATGAGATCTCATGCTCTCTTACAAGATTTTACTTTTTGACCGTTTTCAAACTCCTTTCTCTTCTTCTCTCGGTTTCCTCCTCCAGTCTACCCCCTGTCGCTCCATCGCCTGCAGGCTCTCTCTGCTTTACTCAGTCCTTTAGCCCCCCTTTACTTTTATAAATCCTTTTCCAAAGTTTCTCTCTCTGGTATTATTTCACGCCGCATCCATCCATCTCCATCCATTTTTCTTCCAGCTTCTTGTACACTTTCCATGACTTTTCCTCTCTTACTCTTCAGCTTGTTTAATCCTTTCTCTTCCTTTGTTACCCACTTTTTTCCTCCCTGCATCCCACACATCACAGGAAAGATTTCATTGGCCGCTATGATGAAATATGTATTTCCATTTCATTGTTTTGCGGTTAGTGGGATTTGCGTGTTGACACATTTAACCAGGGGAGGAGAAAGGAGAAGCGGGAAGCGGTGCACGGAGGAGTAAACAACTCTATGGTTTTTTTGTTGTTACTTTTGTTATAGACAAACTAGCCTGAGCATCTGTGCGTGCATGTGTGCATCTGAGTTAGAAGTGGATGGCTAACCTGTGTGACAGCCGACTACCACCCTGAGGGTGCAGACTTTGGTTCAATGGCTGATTCGGTCTCGTAAGCACTCGCATAACAATGACATGCTCTGATTTACGCATCGGCTCTACATACAGTAATCCCGTACACACGTAGTACGCAGCATGCATATGACTTTGCACTAAAAATCCATTCTTCCGCGCATTTGTGGTCATGTGAATGCATGCATGCTGTTAATCCACAGCAACCCAGCAAACCCTGCAGCACACACACACAGACACACACACACTCCTTTCTTTTGTTTGTGCGACTGTTTTACAGCTGATTTGCAGGCTAAATCCCAGTCAGCCCATTCACCTCCATGCAGCGGCATGTAACTTATTGTCCTAATCAATCCCTCGCACACTAAGAGGCTTTTTCAGTGGAACCACCCGGGGCTAGCTAGCGGTTAGTGAGCGCTTATCCCCTTTTCTTGTGGGGAGAGTAAGAATTTTATCTTTACATGCACAGAGACGAGGCTGAGAGGGCAGCTAGGGAGGGAGTAGGTGGAGGAGAAAAAGGCCTTGGTGGGATTTGATGTGGGGTCAGCAGAGGCTGCATGGCGGGGTCATGGGTTGAAGGGGCGGAGCAAGTGGAGAGAGAGAGGATTAAAACAAAAAACAGGGTTAAAATGGCTAAATTGGGCAACAAAGGGTTTAAAGTGACGATGTGATTTGAGCAAAAGCATCAAACAATCAAAGACTCTTTAAAAATGTCACTTTCAGCCTCGTGTGATTGGTTTTTTTTGGACGCTGCCAAACACATTGAGCTGCTGGATTCGGACCAGATTGCATTATGAAAGGATTACAAGTTCTCTGTTTGTTGTGATTTTTTTCTTCCTCTCTCTGATCCTCTCTTTTTGTTTTCTTTTCTCTTCCCTGTTTGAACCATTTTCTGTCTCCCACTCATGATTACAAGCATTACAAGTTCATTAAAGTCTGTTAATCTTCAGAGTACAGCAAGCGAGCTTCGTTTGTTCCACACATTTCCATCTTCAGTGCATATTGTCACAAGCCAGCCGGGGACAGTTCGTGTCAGCTTTTAATCAACCTCAGTTTGCACAGTGAGAACAAGGCCGTTTAAAACGTGATAAAGGTTGTTTTTGTTAACATGTAGTTCTGCAAAGTACGAATTTCTCATTGCTTTTACAAGTTTCTGTCAAAAATAAAAAAAGAGTTTTCTGTTCCATCGGTTTTGTCTTGTCGAATCCATCTGTGATTCCAATGACATCCAACGGTGTATTCGAATGTAGGGACTTGACAGAATGGTAGCGACAAAGAGCTCATTGTACAAAAGAAAATGGGGATCACAGCAGTGTGGTGACACTTTTATTTACAAAAGCATGAGAGAAGAAAGAACATGTATTGTGCCTTGCCTGAAACCCCCCCCCCCCCCACATGTGCCCCATGTGTGTTCCTCATGTGGTCCACATGTGGTTTTGGATCACATAAATACATCCCTAAAACTTATATTTGCACATGTGGATCACATGTAAACCACAAGTTTCAACCACATGTGATTCATATGCAATCCACATATTGGTTTACATGTAAACCACATATGGTCCACATGTGATCCTCATGTTCTTCACATGTAGATCCAAGGAACACGTTCCTGAACCATGTTTGTGAAACATGTTCTTCACATGTAAACCACATGTTTCAACCACATGCGAATCACGTGTCAACCTCACGTGATTCATATGCAATCCACATGTTCTTCACATGAGAACCTCATGTATTTATGGTGAGAATCTCACTATTGAAAGCATTAAACCAGCATGGTTTCAGCAGGGGGTGGGCCAGGGGGTCCACAGCTTTTTAGTATTTGCATGGAGGGGGTCCTCAAAGAAAAAAGGTTGGGAACCACTGTGCTAAAGGCTACCAGTCATTTGCAGAATAGGAGATGAATTTTGGGAAAATTAAAACTTTTGAGAAATCCTGCAGGTTAGCAGGTGCTGCACACTGCTGTACTTCTGCGCAGCTCGACTCGAGGCCTTTCATCTCTATTAACGTTTGAACAGCGGGGGCGGTCCTTCTGGACCTGCTCTCCCAGCACTGCTTTAACATGCAACAGGTGCTTTCTACTGAACTGTAAACAGATAAAAGGAGCTGCAACCGGAGCTGCTGCAGCGTTCCTGGAAGCTCGCCCCCTAGTGATGGCTCCCTGTAGATGTAAGGAGGAGGACCGTAATCAAAGAAAGCTGGCGAAGACTCTGCCTGAGGCTTGTTGTCAAAGACTGATGATTCAGATTTTTGTTCTTCATCTTTAATGAACTTGCTTCTTTTCGTGGTGTAAGGAAAATATTAGCCACAGTCGATTCGTTTAATAACCTCTGATGCCCGCATGTTCATTTTTGGTTTTGTGGATGATTGCATGGCTTCCTTTTAATTCTTGTCTCCTTTTGTCCACAGGTGTTGTTGCTCAGAAAGTGCGAGTCGACGAGATGCTGGAGGCTTATCCCACAGAGTCGGTCACTCTGCGTTGCCAATTTGTCGATGGAGGAGGGACCAAGCTCACACAGGTTGGCAGATAAAAGATCATTTTCTGTTAAGTAGCTTTGGAGGCTCCGAATGTGAAATTAAGGCTGCTGGTGTGGAAATCTCTAATGGAGGGAATTCCTGCAAACTCCTGGTTTGTTTGGAGGTTGATCAGATCAGATTCATCCACAAAATCTTTGAAAGATTTAGTGAGTTTATAAAAAAAGAAAAGTGGTTTCTAAGATATAAGGTTTTTCTAGGGTAGCAGTAATTTGGGGCTTTTTATGGAAACTTGAGCAGCATCCAAAGCACAATAAGGAAAGTGAACAGTGGAGCGTGGGAGAAAAAATCAATTCACATAAATATTGTGATTTATTTTCCTTTGATTTAAAAATTTTTAAATCTTAAATTTTTTTTTTGCCAAAAGAATGTTGTTGTTTTTTCCAATTTGTATTATTTTTTTGTTGTTGTTTTAAAATTTTTTTACTTGTCTTGTCGGGCATTATAACAAGCAGAATGATGGTCAGTGTTGTGTTTTCCTAATTTACCCCCCCCCCCCCCAAAAAAAAAAAAAAAGTTTCTTTAATATTTCAATTCAATTCCGCTATATTTGTATAGCGCATATTCACAACAATGTCATCTCCGGGCGCTTCACAGACAATCAGTTTGAGCCAATCTGATTGTCATTCATTGATTCATACGAGCCAATTCATAACAACTAGCCTAGCTAAGGAAACCAACAGACTGCATCGAATCTAGTCTTCCATCCAATCTCCATCCTGAGCAGCTAGAGGCGACGGTGGGAAGGAAAACCTCTCTTTTAACAGGTAGGAACCTCCAGCAGAACCCGGCTCAGGGAGGGTGGCCATCTGCCTCGACCGGTTGGGTTGGAGAGGACAGATAGAGAGGACAGAAAGAGAGACAACAGACATCATATTTGATCCAGCTAGATGTGCTGAGAGAAGATAAATATTTTAATGATGGCAGTACTGTCATATGTTTATACATGGGAGATAGGGAGCATTTTATTTTAATTTTTTTTATCTTTTCTTGTTTTTTTTTTATCTTTTAGAATTTTTACCTGTCTGTGTTATAGCAAGCAGAATGGTGGTCTGGCTGCTGTGTTGTGTTCTTCAAATTGAAATGCTTCATTTTCAGCTGGTTGAAATATATATTTTTTGGGGGGTAAAGGACAAAAATTGGCAATATCGAAGAATCGCAAGAATTGCAATTTAAATCGAATCGGCACCCAAAAGAAATCGTAAAAGAATCGAATCGGGAGGAAAGCATATTGTCCCATCCCTAGGAACCAGTTTTGATGTTTATGCCATAAACATTTTAAATTGAGTAAAGCAAAAGTATCTTTTACAAGATTCAACCAGTCATTGAAGTTACTAAAAGAAAGATTAAATTCCACATATTATACAAATGCTATTCTCTAAAATATATGTATTAGTTGATTTCTGGCCTGCTCCCATTTAACATTTTGTCAGCCTCTTTTCCAAGATAACTCTGAGTGTTCTCCTATGATGCCTGACATTTACAGCCTCTCCTCTTCAGCTCATCCTGCAGGTTTTCTGTTGGTTTTAGGTCAATAAATTATCAGCAAATCATTTTGTGTACATTCTGAGGTATATCTCATCTCCTCTCCCATTTTGAGCTCCCCTGCTGAACCTGTTTGGTTTTCTTTTAATATCAACTGGTATTTGATGCAAACATTGAAGCATCCAAAGATAACGTGGCTTTTCAGGCTTTATTTAAGCTTGCCAAATGAAATACACGCCAGCTTGACTGCATGCTGTCAGAAAAGTCAAAGAAAGGCAGTTTTTTTGACAGAAGCACATTTTGTAGAGATTTAGTTTCTTTTTTTCATTTAAAGGTGATGCCTTCATGAAGTTTAAAACTAGCCCCTTACAGAAAAACCACATGCATTTTACGACATTGTGTACATTGTGTAGGCATTACTGACATCTTAAAAGATGAGCATAGAAATTCCCTCAAAGACTTTGCACAGTTGTGGATGAACGCTGGCCAAAATGGTTCCAGACATAAACATGTTTTCATCAGTGAGTCGATCCAGTGACCTCAGGTGACTGTACTACTGGTAACAAGTTCAACATTGGCCCAATCCCAAACCGCCCCCTCTACACACTACCAGTATCACACTCGCAGCCGTGGATTGGAGGGGAAAGAGAATAAAAAAGATGGTCAGGAACGGGACGCCCTCTTCCCTCCACCGGAAAAGGAAAGCACTCGTCGCCATGGCAACACAAAGTCATGTAGCGCTGTGGCAGAGGTTGCGAGGCACACCAGATGCCTCATTTTTTTATCACTGTCCCTGAAACATCATATATTCAGCAACTATTACAATAACAGGAGCTACATTATGCTTTAAATACTTTTAATTGACTCCACAAGTCTTTCAACTCCATTACCGTTTGGCATTTCCAATCAAATGAATGAATGAATGCTGCTAATTGTGTTTACATCAAATCAAATGTCAGCATGGAGAACGATTTGCGAGTTTTGCTTTATCTTCCTACACCTGGTGACAAACATGCAGGACACATGCGGAACTCGCATTTGAGGATCGTTTCTTCCCTTTAGCCATCGCACCAGCTGCTAAATTCATTGTGAGTGTAGATCGTTGCAGACTCGCGATTTAAGGGCTGAATGGTCCAATCGCCCTCCACACTCCACGCGGTATGGGACGGCCCTTAATATGGCGAAGCCTATGCAAGGACGCACAAACGGAGGGCTAGTGTGTAGGGGGCAGTTTGGGATTGAGCCTTTGTGTACGTGTCTTCTTCTGTGGTCCTTTTAACGGCCCTTATATAAATAAGGACGTCCGTTTCAAACTTTCTCATGAGTCGCAGTCCTCATACTTCCATGCGTCTTTTACGTTGCCATGGTTACCTCCACTAGTGGGCAGTGCTGAGTTGATAGTTAACTCCTGCGATCCGATTTTAATCTCTGACACCGGTTGGTGGCTTTAATGCAACGCTATAAAGTTGTTTCTAACCACCCAACACACCCTGAATACTCGCATAGCCTTATTTCAAAAGTTTGAGCAATTTCTACAGTTTTTGTCCTCGTCTTCATTCTTCTTCTGCATTTTCTCCCTTCCCGTTACTCTTCTTCTTCTTCTTCTCTTGTTGTTTCTGCTCAACACTGCCACCGCTGTTTCTGGTGGTATTGCTCCATCTTCTGCGTCGAGTGACGGATGAGCAAGGACCCGGAAAACGCACTAAATCACACGCGTAACCGACGCAGGAGACGGAGGAAAAATGTCTGTCCATCTGAGTATCCGTCTTCTGCGTCGAGCATGGGCCTTAAGGCGTTACTTATCCCAGACGGTGCTCTAGTACCTATCAGCCAAAACCAGCTTTAACTTCGGAGAGTTCTCATTTCACACAGTTATGGCAGCTGCCATGTATGTGGCCCCACGGCAAGTAAATATGGATGGGTTGTTCTAATAGAATAAAACATTAGAGTTATTCTAGTAATTACTTTAAGAAAAAACTGTTTTTAATGATATGTTGAATATTTATGTCATTGACTCTTAATTTTGTTACATACTGTGTCTTTAAGTCAACCTTACCCACATAACTGACAAACTAAATTGATCACAAACTCCACATGAACATTTATTTTCACAAACGAATTTACATTTAAATTAATTCAATAATGATGTCTTTAGAAAGTAACAGCGAGAATGCCCCTACACTGTCCATTCAGAGACACCGTAGCAAAAATTGTGGCACAATTATGGCAGCTGCCACAAGTAGATATAAATGGGTCTTCTAAGAGATTAAATACATTACAGTTATGTTAGTGAAATGATATTGACCTTTGATTTTTTTTACATAATGCTCTTTTAATCATATACAGAATTTTTGTCTTCCCCTTGTGTTGTAAAGCTGCTCTGCATATATGACTCGGTCAGCCTGATGTTGATTTTTGACTGATTAATCAACACTGAAAGGAGTGAAAGAAAAAAAAAACATATAGGGAATGGTAACGTCTGCCATCACTATCAGTCGCACACAGACACGCGTCACAATTTGACTCCATGTAACTCCAAACACAAATCAAGGTAATGTTGTTGTGTGTCACACACAGTATATATAATCTATATACGCTTTGCAACACTTCATTAACGTCCTAGGGATGCAGGCATGATAAGGTCCTGTTTCTACTCAGTTGCAAAACACATGTATAACGGTGGATGAATTTAGTGCAGCACCCACACAAAGTCCCACATTCCTGTAGATCCACATCTACTAAATCTTCATGTGGCGCTTCCAATAAATCAAGACAGGGCGGTAGCCACAAATTGCCAGGTACACATTGCCAGGGAAAGTATTGTGTATATTCTCTGATGACGGCATTGAAGATAAATGGAGGGAAAACAAGTTCAGGACTCATTAGCATATTAATACATGCAGTACTCTGAATGCTATTCCTCAACCTGTAGTTACAGACATGGTATTTAAACCAACTCAGCATGCTCTCAGTACATAAATGACTACATGCTCAGAAAGACAGACAGGCTGATAAACATAGCTCAAATTTTGCTGCAGTGATGAAACAACTTGATGCCACCGACTGTTTATTTTAATAAACCTGGTTCTTGATGCCCAACACAACATTGTAGGCGTTTACTCACCAGCAGTGTGGGCTTGGTGAGCGCACACAAAAGGTGAAATGTTTGGCTTAGTGTTGCAGAAGCATGGAAACATGGGGATTTTTGATGCTTTCAATGAGATAATGGAACACATTTACATACCTTCTTTGAAGATGCTCACTGTGCTGCGCTTGTGTGTCGCATATAGAGTGAAAACAGGACAAAAATAATTCTAATCTTATTTACTCTTGCTTCTCCTTTCTGAGTGAGTTGTTGAGTTTTGGGAGGTTTCGTTGTTGGATTACTAGGGCTGTGCATCTTCACTGGTCTCACGAATCGAATCACTTGCGATTATTTTTTAAACAATTTGATTAAATTCCACAAGGCATCACGATGTGCTGCATCCACAATTTTTTTTCTTACTGCACATTGCTACTTTCATTATGAGAACTACAAGCAGTCATATAATTATGAACTACCTGCAATTTTCAATTGTTCTATAAATCCTGATATTGACAAACATCATAAACCTGTAAACAATTGTTATTTTCAAATTTTATTATTGAACTTTATTGTTGCAGAAATGCTTTTTCATTTTCAAAATATCAGTGGAGGTGTAAAGCTACCAGAATGGACTAATCATACTGCCTCTTTCCAAAGTAAGCAATTTATCTTTGGGAGCAAGTTTCATATGTTAATGAGATCTTATTACCCCCACAGTTATACGATGTACCTTAGGCTACGGGTCGACATAACTCTTCAGTGTCCACCACATCAATGTGGAAATTGTTTCAGGCTAATTACTAAATGTTATCCTGCAGACCTGTTTCTGAGGGTAAGAGGCATCATCGCTGCTACTTCTAAGGACATCATTATTTGATTAATTTAAATGTAAATTTGTTTGTGAAAAGAAAGGCTCAGGTGGAGTTTGGGATTAAAATAGTTTGTCAATCATGTGGGGAACGCTGACTTAAAGGTGCAGTATGTAACAAAATCAAGGGTCAATGACAGAAATATTTCATATATAGTTAAAAACAGTTTGTTTTTTTTACTCTAATTACTAGAATACCTGTAATGTTTTTATTCTATTAGAACAATCCATTTACTTGCCGTGGATCCACATAGATAGCAGCTACCATAATTGTACCACAATTTTTGCTATGGTGTCTCTGAATGGACAAACAATAATGTGTGAAGTGAAAATCCTCTGAGCTTTTGAAACTGCAGTACTGGCTTTGTTTGACAGGTACTGCATCACCATTTGAAAAAAAGTAATGCCTTCAAAGCACTATGGAAGAAGATGGTACACATGTACACAATTTTGAAAGTTACCCGTAGTAAACATATTTATTAAGAGAACTCATACCACTAACGACCACCTTCCATTCACAACTTTTCTAGGCGTTTAAAGTTGTTTCTATACCCATGTTTGCCACTAGATGTCAGTATTTATTATTCGCTGTACCTTTAAAGCAATACATGTGATTTAAAATATGGAATAAGCTGAACACATTAATAAGTTGTGACTGGTCAGTTCACCAAGACATGATGGGAATAAGGGTAGTCATTTCCATCTATATTTATAAGCCATTATACCATAACAGCTTCACAAAGGCGTTTACATGCTATCTAACCTACTGTATAAGTTCATGTACTTAAAAAACTAGATGTCTTAAAGATTTCAACATGACAACTTTGATAATTCATTATTTGAAGAGAGCGTCATTTATTTTGACTGTGTGGAGAAGTTGTTGGACATACCATCTGAAAAAAAGTTAAACATTTATTTTCATGCCACGATTATCAAATTTGCATGAAGTCTCGTAAAGACATCAGACTATGTTTTGCTTCCAGCTAAGACGTCACAACTGCTGTCATTTACAGGCAACTGAACACAAAAAAAATCTGTTTTTTTTTTTCTTCCTTCAATGTGCTCAAACATCTGTTACTCAATCTCTGTAACGCTTCAAAATCAGCATTAACTTCATGTGGATCTACAACAGCACTTCATTTAATTTCCCCCTGCCTCTTTCAAATTTCCTCAGTTTATCAGCAGCAATCACCATGATGTTTGCTAACGGCACTTGTCCAGAATGAAAATAACCTTTTATCATTTTGTTTTGATAAAAAAGGTGTTTTCTTCATCATTACCAAAGTTGACTGAGTTTTCATCCACAGCTTATTAAAATTCATCTCAACATATCTACATGGACAGGGGCGCTGACTAAAACTATGATGTTCTGCAAGTCAAATTTGACCTGACAACAAATGAACACACATGAAGCGTTCTGATGGCTTTTCAAAGACTAAGTAAAAGAAAGCAGAACGCTGTGTGGTGTTTGCAAGTTCAGCTTTAAAACATTGTGATTTCGCCCCCCTTTCAGGCTGCGGAAGGGCTGCTGCTGGCTATCTGGGTGCCCAAAGCACTGCTCTATAGTGCCCCTCTTTTTTTTTATCTCATCTAACAGCTATTACAGAATATAATTATGCATTCTGCAATATTTTGGGTAGATTTAAAAAAAAAAATTCAAATTAATGTTCTCCACAAATATCATCCCCATGACGGGCCTATTCATAAAATGTTATAAGATTTAAATGAAAATTGAATTCCTAAATTTGTAGAGGGACTTTCTTCAAAAAATATTGCATCATATGCTCACAGCCAAAATAACAGCCACATTTAGAGGAAAAATGGACAAAAATATTAAACTCAAAGTAGAGTTTCAGTAGCTCCAAGAATCATAAAATCCCATAAAATGAAATCCCCACTGAAATGTAAGATGAGAAGATAAAATCCTAAACACTGATAAAGCTATTTTTGCATTAAAAATGCCACCAAACACTAAATAGATAAATAAAATAAAGATAAACCGTGGGTGGAACAGGCTCTAATTTTCTATGTTAAACATAATCAGTAAACAATCAATATACTAGTTTTGTATTGTTTATATGGGTCAGGATAGTTTATATTGTAACAGACCGTGACAAATTACATGTAACTTTCATGCACTCGAACCTCGAACCTGGGCGACAGGGCCAGCTGAACTGCGGCGCTATAGCCTCTGTACGTGGGGTGGCTGCTCATCTAGTTGAGCCACAGATGGCCACGTTTACATGAAAGTTTTAATTCCTCTTTAATTCCAAATAAATTCGCTCCCTCGTCCTGTCGCCATGAGGACCATACACAGTGCTGGCTGCCCGAAGCAAACGTCCGACAAACCGAGTCTATTCACCTGAAAGTGACGTAGTAGCTAGTGACTAGCTGCTGCTACAAAAGCAGAAACCGAGTCAAGCGAAAATGGTAGACGTAAGTACGTCACTCCCCCCCCCCGTCCAATCCGAACCCTTCCCAACCCCCAGATCTAAAGCGGAATTAAGAAAACGTGTTTATCCATTAACCTTAATTCGGATTATTATTTCCATGTAAACCTGAAGGAGAATATTTTAATTACGAATGATTTAATTTGGAATAATTC
>JBBBVU010000018.1:25355163-25373434 GCA_037177055.1 Atherinosoma microstoma
TAGCTGGTGACTAGTTGCTGCTACAAAAGCAGAAACCGAGTCAAGCGAAAATGGGAGACGTAGGGACGTCACTCCCCCCCCCCCCCCGTCCAATCTGAACCTTTCCCAACCCCCAGATCTAAAGCGGTATTAAGAAAACGTGTTTATCCATTAACCTTAATTCGGAATTATTATTTCCATGTAAACCTGAAGGAGAATATTTTAATTACGAATGATTTAATTTGGAATAATTCATTCCAAATTAAAGAACATGATTTAACCGTAGCCAATGTATAGTTTAAAAAAAATGAAATTGCAAGGTAACTCATATTCCCTGTATAATAATTTTCCCCACAGTCAATATCTAAAGGGAGACTCTCATCCACCATGAAACAGAGTCCTCCCATCTTTTTTCAATCATCTGTGCTTCTGTTCCTCCTTTTCTTCAAGGTGTCATACATTTGACAGATGTTTTCTAAACATGTATTGAAGAGCTATATTGCTTCTCCTTCCTGGTCTGCCACTTTAACCAGTATTGGCTGTCAATTAGAAAACAGCAGAGAAAACTAAAATCAATCCGGTATAACATCACAGCATTCTCCCGAGGGCAGGGTCTCATACAGCCACAGCATATTGATATTTTTCACAAATCAGAAATCTAACATAGAAAAGCATAAAAAGGACTTTTCAGAGTTTGCAAGTGAATCAATTCTTATATTCAATCTTGTAAAGGATTTTCAACTTTTGGCAAACGTTACCTTTTTTTATTGCTTCATTCATTCATTCATTTACATTCTTTATGTTACAGATACAATATGTTTCTATGGATGTTTGATTCTTGGGTGTCTGAAAACCATGATATAACAGCTTTTAAAGCTTTTTAATGTAAAAAATTAGATACAAACTTTGAAAAAGACAAGGCAAGTTTATTTGTATAGCACATTTCCTGCACAAGACAATTCAAAGTGATTTACATAAAACATTAAAAGCATTACAGATGGTGCAAAGAAAGCTTTAATAAGTCATAAAAGGCAGCAACAAATAGAAAAAATTACAATGAAATGATTTTTTAAAAAGTATGCGCCTTGTTGTGTGAAATAAACTATTGATTTTCATTACCATTGATTTAATTTAGTGTATTATTTACCCATACCAATACTATAGGATTATTTCAAACTCAGTGGCTCTGGCTCTTTTGGGTCAACAACATCCCTTTTGAAGACTGCATCTTTGCCTTTTCTTCCTCAGGAGAAAAACTGCTAATTGGTTTTATAAAAACAAAGTAATTTATCTGGTAGAGGACATAAAGGCTTTAAACATTCTTCATATTGCAGAGTAAACACAGATCAATGCAGGCGTTCTTGTAGCTGCCGGAATCTACTGCCTGAGGTGTAATGGGCTCTTTGCACAACTCCACTACTTCCTGAACTTAATACAGCTCCTTTGTTTCCTGTCTTTCATTACTGGACAAACTGATTAATCCAGGTGGGTCTGGCCATTGTCATAGTGGCTACTGAGGCCAGACACACCTGGATTAATCAATTTGTCCAGTCATGGCAGACAGGAAACAAAGGAGCTGTATTGAGTTCAGGAAGTAGTGGAGTTGTGCAGAGACCATTATGTTTTTAAGGGTAGCAGAGAGTTGTCCACCAAATTCTCAAACTCCTCTCCTCCTTGTCATTTAGTCAGAAAACACTGATCATTTTATAACAATATTAAACTCAACTCTACAGCAAAAAGAACATTTTAGCAGATGACAATTAAGAAAATTTAAATAAAGCAATAAAAAATGACCAGGGTAAAAAACTGTTTAAAATCAAAGCAAATAGCAAACAATAACAAATAATAATAAAAAATAAAAAAAAGACCAAGACGACAAAAACAAAAAAACTCAAGAAAACGGCTGTGTATCCAATCAGGATTGGGGGGTCCACAGGGGGTGGCCAATGACATTTCAGGTTTGGGACCACCACTAAACTCCCTATTGTAAATGCATGAAGTTTTTCATTTTTGTTCGTACTCTATGATTCACCCAAATTTCCATGTTTCTGAAGGGCCCATTTGCCCTAATTATTTCCTGGAGAGGGATGCTGAATGTCCACTTGAAAACTATTATAAAATCTCTCATGAAAGAACCATTAGCTGTTCAAGAACCTTGTTTGTTTGAAACTAAAGTTAGACTTATACCTTCTAAATCAGAGATGCCCAAATCCAGTCCTTGAGAGCTTCTGTCCTGCTGCTTTTAGATACGTCTTTTCTCCAACACACCTGAAACAAATAAAGGGCTTGTTACCAGGCCTCTGCAGAGCTGAAAGACATGTGTATGAGGGAATTCAGCAATTTTGATTCAGGTGTGTTGGAGAAAGGATGCTTCAAGTAGCTCTCTGCAACTAAAAAATAAACTGAGAAACATGAACTGTTATGTACTGAAAGCTCCCTTCTTTTCAGGTGTCTTGGATATGGGAACCTGTCGATGGCCAAAGGGACAACATTGCCGTGTTCCATCCAACTTACGGACAGAGTTTCCCCAACTTGTCATTCAAGGATCGAGTTATATTTCTTCACAACAGTCTGGAGAACCCGTCCATAAGGATAACCAACCTGAGAATGGCCGATGCCGGCCGCTACACCTGCGAGTACGCCACGTACCCCTCTGGAAATGAACAAGGGACGACCACTCTCATCATGCTCGGTGAGTTGAGATAACATAATGGAAACTATAATGACTTTATTATCTAGATGTGACTGGAAGATATTCAGCTCCACGTGTGAAGGGTTGATGCTCAAAAAGCTTCACAGTATTTTTGCTTATCTGAAAAAAAGTGTTTGAAGTAGGTTTTTATAAACAGCTCTGCGAACTGTTCAGCCTTCACAGGTGCCTTCCCAGCCATCTGCTTATCACTGCTTTCTATAAAAGAAGTTCCCAAAGGGCCTTAAGTCTGAGAAGAAGTCATTTAAAGCATTGGCGAGTATTCTCAGGGTATCTCCTTGTTAGATGTGGCATGAAAAAGAAGAACGATCTCCCAGAAAGATTCTCGACTTGGATGTATCAGCCTTTCTGTAAAGACAGCACTGTTCATTTAGATAAATGCATTGATGTGACTTGATCAGAGGCGGTCTGCAAAATGAGATAAACTGGAGGTGTGTATTCCACAAGTCACTGCTTAGGTTGAGCCTCTAAGTGGGTTTTGAGCTTGGTACCAGTTTAATTACTACCCTGTTTTAAAATGTTGGGACACAGTGTCACATTTAAAAATTTATTCATAATTTATTTTTAATTTAATTTATTTGATTCATTTATAGATTCATTTAATTTTCTTTATAAATTACTAAAACCTAGAGCGCAAGGATTTGCCAATTATTCACACTAATTAATGGGAAATAAACAGATCATGATTAAACAGGGTTTTAATTTTCTTTTAAATATCTTCTCATTTTGAACTTCTCATTTTGTTCCATAATATTCCAGATCATTTTTGTGAGTGGTATTTCTTTACTGCAGGCATGTCTGCAAAATGTCCGCTTGCATTTCTTTGCTGACTCTGCCACGGTGTGTTTATATCCGCTTGCTAGCATCTAAATCAGGGGTGCCCAAGTCCAGTCCTCAAGGGCTACAATCATGAAGCTTTTAGATGCATCCCTTCTCCAACACACCTGGATCAAATGAATGGCTCGTTACCAGGCCTCTGCAGAGCTGAATGCCATGTCCTTGAGGGAATTCAGTCATTTGATTCAGGTGCGTTGGAGAAGGGATGCATCTAAAAGTTGCTGGATAGTACCGGTCGAAGACTGGAGTTGAGCGTTCCTGATCTAAAGCGAAGCGCAGCTGAAACATCACGCGGCGTCAAGGAAGAAAAAGTTGTGTAGTGCAGTTTTTTTTGGGATGCTGCTGGGCGACAGCGGCTCCAGAAGGGCACATAATACATGTCACCGGGCTATCAACCGAGTCCAGAACGTAGAGTTTTAAAGGTAGGGTAGGAAATTCCGGAAAAACTATTCGAGCAAGCTACATTTCAAAAATGCACAATTCAAAAGTCCAACCCTTTTCTTGAGACTTCAGACTCATTCTTGCCGCTAATTCCTTCAGATAAATGCAAATAGAGCCAGAAATGTCCGCTAAAAGTCTCATTTTAAAATCTGCTTTAGTGACTGGCTTTGTTAATAAAAAAGGAAAAAAGCCGGTTAACACTTACAAACCTTACAAATCAATAATTAAATATTACATGATTTTATTGTCACAGTTTAACAAACTTAGTTTCTTTTTATATCTTGTCACATCTCTTTGGTAAAAGAAATACTTGCAGTCAAAAAGGTACTTCTCAGCACTTTGCTGCTGCCTGTCATCAGGGCGGTGGCTCTGCCTGTCATCTTGTTTGAAATGAATTATGGGAGAAAAGAGGCCGCGAAGGATCCACCGCCAGTAGCCTTTGTTTCTAAACGAAGCTAAACGAAGTGCGGGTTTGGAGGGTGGATTCCGAGGCTCCTTCGGAGGCTTTTGAATTGGGACAGTACTTGGCGCGCCGCTGTGACGTATACAGCTGACGAATCCGCACTTCGTAGTGCGCAGACCCTGAATCGGGAAACACTCCATAAGAGGAACACAGGAGGGGGAGGAGCAAATGGCAGTTGAGTTTGATAGAAATATCACCATCCAATCGTTTAGAACGGGCCGGTTAAAATGATTGGATGGTGCTAAAATAATTTTTGTGTTAGAGAATTTAATTAATTGGCTGCAACCTGGGTGTGAAGGGGATTTCAAGCAATATAGTAAAAAATGCTCCTGGAAAACATCTCCTACCCTGCCTTTTGAGGTTGGAAAGTTACGTAATGCGTCTTTATAATCGGTTCAGATTTATTGTTAAGGATTAAATAAAGTCTGAGTTACATCTGCAAAGTGTACTAATACTAAGGATGTTCTGATAACTTTTTTTTTTCTGTCTGATTCCAGTATGTTGGGTTTAGGTATCTGCCGATACTGAGTACAAAGCCGATACCTGTGTTATTATATTAAGAGGTCTATTAAATACATAATTTTAGATAAATTATATTTATTATAGACACTGATGCCTGATTCTTGTTACTATCATTCAATGGCCTGGCATAGGTTAAACTTTAAAACATGAATTTAAACATGAAAACAACGATTGCCACAAAACGTTTTAAGTAGATTTTGAGTAGATAAACTCAAACAAATAATTTTTATTAAATAAATCTTGGAATTGGACTTACAGTGAACGTTTTCCATGGCGGACAAGAGCTGCTCATCCAGAACAATAAATTCTAACTGTAACTTGGCTGCTGTGATGAATAAATTTCCCTTAATAAAGTACATATCTGTCCATCTAGCTAGCTATCTAGTTGTAGGACACAACATCCATAATTTCCTATTTGTTACCATAGTCACACAATTTATATACTGCTAATGGTTTTCAGAACCAATCCTGATCTAATGCAGTGATTTCCACAAAGACAAGAAAATGGCATCAATCTGAGGGGATGAAGATCACTGACATTTAGCATTCATTTTCTGCCTTGTCAGAGCCATGAACCTCTTCCCATCTCTGCTTCTGAAAGACTCTCTAAGATGTTATTTGAAACCCAATCATGTCTCCGACCTTTTAACATCGAACCTTAATAATTTAGACACACCTTAACAATTTTATCTTCACAAAACTTTCCCTTTTTTTGTGTTGCACCTGTTTCAACACCTGTTTCACAGCAACATGCTTCATGGGTATATTGTGCAGTTATTTAAACATAAGCATTTTAGGCTCTATAATATTTTATAAAGAATATGTTTTAAGTGTATGTGCAACATAGCTGGTAAAGTAAAAAAGATTTGGAGAGAAGATTGAAATAAAAATCTCTTAACCAAGGCACAGTGTAAGAATGTCTTTATTTAAGTTGACATGTCTTAAATGGACTATTAAAAAAGCCCATGCATAGTGGCAAGTGCCTTCTTCAGGGCATTACACCCAGAGCATTTAACAGTCCATTTAGGATATGTCAGCTCAAATAAAGCCACTTTTACTCATAAAAGTGCCTTAGTTTAGATTTTTTCCCCCTAACTTCTCTCTGAATATTTCTGAGTATTGTGGATTCATGTAATCGCTGAATCACTGGAGCATGACAATAAAACACAATAAAATTAGTTTTTCCTTTCAGACAACTTGTTTCATCATCATTGTACCATACTCTGTTTTTGTGATGAGATTTAGCAGTAGTTTAGTTTTTTTGGTTTTGTTGTTCACAGCAACATGCCAACACGTTGCTATTTCTGTGCATGAGCACGCCAGCAGGACCAACCTCTGCTCCAACCTCGATGACATTTCTGAATACTTAATCATTTCCGTTTAATTGGTGTCAGGTCTGTTTTGGCGAAGTGACTGACTTAATTACTTGTTGAGGCCCTAAATTGTCAAAAACAAAAGCTTGGAATTAACATAATGTCACCATAGCTTTCTATTCCAGGAATCAGACCATGCATCCAAATGTAAATTTGCCTGAAATGGATGGTGAACAATCTTTCTTTGTGACTTTAATTATTTTTCATTTACTAAGTTTCTTCTTAGTTCAACTACAGCACACTTGGATTAATGAAGATGTCAGACATTGTTCCTAATTGTTGCAACCCTGGCAGATTGATGGTCTTTCAAACCAATAGTTCACATCATTTGTTTAGCAAAGCTGGTCCATAGACACAACAGCAATGACATCCGCCTGTCAAACTTTTAAAAGTAACACATTGCAGCAGAAAGGAAGTAAACATAACCATTGAGCACAGGAAATTGAAGGTGGTGCTCAGTTAATAAATCACTTTTCAAAGCTTTCACAGTTATATATATACTTGTAAAGTGACAATAATGTGAAGTAGTAGGTCCTTAACATATACCGTGTCTTGGATATCACATCATCAAATGTCCTGAAAGGATCTTTTCGAATTAAAGGATACTTAGGGTACAGTCCTTAGGGGTACTGCCCCTAAGGCTTAGGGTACAGTCCTTAAGTACAGTCCTTTGGGTACATCCTTTGGGTACAAACTTGGGGTACAGTCGAATAGCCTTGTCATAAGTCTTTTTACTTGACCTTATTGGAAAATGTCATGGGGTTTAGGAAAGGTCTGGCCACCTCTGAAATCCGATTGGACTTCCCAGGTGCCACCTGAGGTGATTGACAGGTCACTAGAGGAGGACAGTAACGTCTTTCCAGACCTGCATGGATCACCAGTGTCACTTCACCAGTTTGAAGTGAAGTTTATTATTAACTAGTCATCCTTTGACAAATATTGACATTTGGCTTCACATGTGAGATTTTGTCTCTGTGCAAGTACAACTGATGTTATGTGAGACTGTTAGCATGAAGCTACATAGCAGTCTTAATGTAGTTATATGATAGCACTAATAAGTTTTAGGATAATGTGGGGAAACTATGTCATTTTCAGTTTTCAGAAGGTATGTTAAGGGACGATGTAATCAAGATTTTCAAGTTGGAGCTAAAAAAAAACTATAAAGATGCTTATAGAGAACATCAGCATCCAAGTTACTTGGTACAAACTAAGCTAGCGCCACATGATCCAGTTTAATTTAAACAGGAGGCTAGCAAGGCTGCTAGTTGATTTTAAAGTAGCTACAGCATGAAAATGTGTAGAAATTTATCCTGTAACCAGTCTGATTTTGTATGGAAAGATATTATAATGAAGAGAAAGGGAGATATTTTCAACTTTTTTTAAAGGACACAGATCAGACCGAGGAAAGACCCCCAGTGTCGGCAGCGCCCAGTGTACTGTTAGCCACACAGGTTATTGTGGTCAGACATAAGGGTCCAGTCTACCACCACTACCAGTGAGCCGGAACTGTTACAGGAAAAAGCCATTGATCCCCCTACTACCACATAAAGATCCACACACAGCGCCCCAAAACAAAACAACTTACCTTTCTTTAGATTTTTTTAACTTTCTGTAAATATTTCCACTTGTGATCCAGATTATGAACGTAAAGATGTTTTCTCATGTGACCACAATAATTACATCAGCATAAGTGAGTGTGTGTGTTCTAAAGAAAGGAACACAATAATTTCCTCTTACTATGGCCCCCCCGATAAAGTTCTTCCCACCCTCTGGCCACCTCATGCCTTGAAGTCTAGCTCCGCCACTGAATATTTTACAGAAAGTTTATGATTAAGAAAGGAAAGACAAAAGTGAAAAATCTGGTCATATATCCCTGTTATATATGTAAAAACAGGAAAATTTAACCACATTTAAATCTCTACAACCCCAAACAGGTTTATAAAATAGATAAATGTATGAATGTATAAAGCTGTGAAGTTTGTCTCTTCAAGGGCAGCAGGAAATATCAAGTGGCAGATTGAGGGATGGATAAAAAGGACACGTACATCATGGTATTCTAAGAAGAAGGGAAAATTGAGTTATTCTAAGTTAGCCTGCTGATTCTAAAAGCTTTTGGACATAATCAGCAGTCTCTGTAATATGTGAGTAACAGCATTTAAAAGTATTCTAAAGACCCTAAACTGCTTAAAAACGGCATCCATCTCAGTGTTTACTCTGTGTGCCGTTATCAGCAGGTTGCATTGATGCAAACAAGCCTAGCCGAGAATGAGGAAACTGTAAATTGCTAGAAGTGAAATAACATCTTTGTGTTCGGAAATTGAGTGGATGCTAAGATGCTGTTAACAGGAGGCGCATCCTTTTTGTAATCAGAAACAGCTGGTGTTGTTCATCCACACACAGGTCCTCCTGTTTGCACCTCCCCATACCATACAAAGGAAGCATCCTGGCATTTTTCTCCTGTAGCATCCTGAAAGCATCACGCTTGAATGTGAATATCAACTATTTCAGACGCTAGAAGTGCAGTTCTCACACAATAAGCTCAGCTCATAACATCAGTGCTGGTACAATAAAAAGCTCATATATCAAGGACTCCTGTCATACGTGGAGAAGGATCCAAATTAAAAAGGAGCTTTTAATGTTAGCGTTTATCTCTGTCACCTTCATTCATCTCTTATTGAGGGTGAGATGTAATTAATGTTTTAGTGTTTTTTTTTTCTTTTTGCACGACTTGGATGCAATTTCATTTAATTAATTTCATTATTTATTTGTATTTATCGCTGGAGGCAATTAAGAAAGAAAATTAAAATTGATTTATTACAGTAACGGAGATGTTACAGTCATTAAGGTGTAATGTGTTTCTCAGTAGTTTTGAAGTAGACCTGCAGGCCACAATTGAGACACCACTCTGGAACAGATTGAACAAGACATGCAGAACCTGGTTACCTTGCAGAGAAAACACTGAGAGAAGGAAGAAAGCTGAGCCTCCTAAACTGCTGCTGCTGGCAAAAAAACTGAGATATACCTGCTGGACAGCTAACCTGCTTTTGTCCATAGAAGGGGCAGTTCTGAGCTCTGTGGGATTGAGTCTGGTCAAAATAAGCACCTTAAAGTCACTGGAGAGCATTCATATTTCATCTTCTTGGATATAAAATCCATATGAGCCAATCACATTAGACTTTATTGAATTCACTGCTGCCAGCCAGTCATATCACATCTTATTGGGTATAGAATCACCACCAACCCAATCAGATCACAACTTATTTATGTATGGATACATAATCCTGAAGCTACTCATATCAGAACTTATTGGATACAGAACCACAGGCCAATCTTATTATTGCTTATTGGGGTCAGAATAAAGAATCACTCAGTTGGCAGTGAATGATAACGTGTTGTTTTGAATCGGGACTATATAAAAGCAAATGGTAGCTAATTCTATTGCACCTTAATGCATTTAAAGAAGCCACGAGGACAGGAAAGTACTACTTTAGATGAGTTGTTGGTGTAGTAACATGCTATTACAGAGTGATAGTACAGAGTCCATGGAGTGGAACAGAGTAGAGGGAGTCTATGAACAAAACAGCTTCTAAAAACATTGTTTCTCCATCCTGTATGATCAGTGGTGGAACAGACCTGATTAGTAAAATAATTCAGAAGACGTTTCTGTCACACAGGCCTGCATCTTCCATTCTTCAGGCGCTACAAGTCGAGTAAGGATGAATTATTTTCATTACTTAACTCGGATGTAAAATATTCAGTTTGTTTTGTTCATGTGATTGTTTGCTGGATTTTTTTTACAAAGTTATGATTTGCATCTAATGTTTTTACTAGAGGTGAGGCATGAGCTAACTTTTAGGATAACCCACTTTATAAAGCAATAAATCACTTACACTTGCACTAAAGAGGTTTGTCTAGAGGGGTTGTTGGAAAAGCTTTGTTTCCACAGGTAAATGTCATCTCCTCCGGTCAAAGGAAGTTAATTTTTACTCTGGTTTTAGTTTTATTGTTGTATAGTTATATTGTCTCTCCGTGTGTTATTGTGTTTTGTACAAAGGATGGCCTCTCCTTTATACTGCAAACCAATTCCAGCGGGTATCAATAAAGTTACCTTGTAACCTTGTTATGTCTTTCTGATGTATTTATGATCACAATATAAACATCCTAAATTTGTAAAATGTATTGTAGTAATTTGTTCCTCGTCATCGTCTCTTAATTGTTGAATGGGCATATCTGTTAGTTCATAGCAAGAAAAATTAAAATCTAATTATTGTTTTAGACGGGTAAATATACAAATCTAACTTTCCAGCTAGCATACTCTATCAAATTTTTGAAGTTTAACACGTCCAGATGATCCAGTTGGGATTGTGTGTTTGGGAGTTAAATTTCTTTGCATGTTTACTTTCAATCCAACCCAAACTGGACTTGGCACTTAATGTAGGTTCCTGGCCCAGATTTAAAAGCCAGTAACAGAACAACCCCAAAAGATAATGTGACTATAATGGGAATGTATTATTATTTTTTATTTTTTTATTTTTTTTTTAAGAGGCAGTAAAACTGTCCTAGTCGATCAGCTCCGTCTGCTCGATATGTTACCAATTTGCCAACAGCAGAATTGTCAGTGATGTATGTTTATAACATTACGGGTCAACCAGAAAATGTCCAGTCCAAACAAACTTAAAAGGACATTTCCTGCACTGCAGCCAGACATTATTCCGTCAATAAATTGATTCCCCCACCCCCACCCCTCACCCCCTCCATTGCTTCCATTTTGGGAAAAGGACAACTGTCCACTTAAATGGCTTCACCGAGCCATTAGCGTAGCTCCACTTCACTGTGCATGTTCACAAACTTATCAGACTATTGAACCAAGAAGAAGCAGCTTGGTCATGTCTGTGGAAAAATATTTTAAATGAATATGTGAAAACCTGCAGCTTGCACATAGAACGATTGATATAACAGCTTAGAAGTTCTGTTGATCTACAGCATCATGAACCTGCTGAACTGAAAACAGATGAACAGTATTAAGCATCATGCTTCATTTATTTGTCTAGTTTTATCTCAGCAACCTTAAATATCAATTCCAGCTTTCTTGTTCATCAGCATGGTCTGCTCAGGCATTATGTTGAGGAATAAAAGAAAAGCAGAAATAAAGCTTAAACCTGATTTTCGGAAGTAATCCTGTTAAAGCCAAAACTTTTTGGTGTTTCTGTTTTTGAAAAATTGCATCCTTAAGTTTAAATGTCTTGATATATTTTGTCTTTGCACGCAAAATGTCACTTTCTGTTGGCTGAAAACTTTCCAGAGAATTAAAATGACATGAGCTGACATGGAAAGGTAAAAAAATGCATATAAATTATATACATAAAAATGCATCTACAAATATGAGACCTCGTGGCACTTTTGGTGCAACTCCGAGCTTAGTTTAGAAACCTGATGTTGCTTTATTGTTTCTGATTCTAGTTTCTGCATGACAATAAAACCCTGGAATTTTTTATTTTTTTTTAATTCATTGCCTTCTAAACATGTAGTGGTCTCCGGTTGCCTAAATTAGTCTCAAGCTTAAATTTATGTCTATAAACATTTACATCAGCCAATGGTAAGTTGTCAAAACATCACACACAGAATAACTGCTGTGTCGAATATTGGTGCATTAAGAGATGACGGGGTGTACGGAGCCAAACAGATGTTTTTCATGACGATGTCTGGAAATGTTCAGCAGGAGTGTGTCAAGCTGAGAGAAGATGTTTACAAACCTGGACAGCTGGTGAAACATGAATTTTGAACTTTAACAAGATCCAGAAACATATATTGATTTTGGACTAATGTATTCAGCAAAGTAGAAAATACAAAAATACATCACTTGGCCGGCCTTGATGAGGGCACAGCACTGAATACACCACATTCGGAGGAGAGAAAAAGTGGAAACATCGATAAGTGCTACCAGCTAGTGCTGTTAATCTGCCCGGAAGTTTCTTTCTAGTTTACTTTTAAAACCCAGCTCATTCCGGTTGGCATGGTGATTATTGTTGTTTACTTGACAAAGATGCAGCTCCAAAGGTCACATCAAGGTCCTCTGACAACAATCACATTTATGCATTTACAGTTTGGCAAAAAACAAAAAAAAACCATCAAGCTGGTGTAAATTAGATGTCAGGTTTTTAACATACAGTGTAAACTCTGAACAATAAGGCAGAAAAAAACATACCAGATTCTTCTGACGCTACTAGTGGGTGTGTGGTGTGATCTAGCCAGCTGCAACAGCTCAGCAGATAATAAGATCTGAAACCTTTTACTGAGGAAAACTGTAAAATTATACAGGCATACAGAAAATACATCAGAATCTCACTGGAAAAACATTCGTTGTCTCAGTAAAATAATGTAACATTACACGTCAAAATGTATAAAAACCAATAAATTAGCTTAAGGCTAACATCTATGGAAAATACCACGGACAAGCTAGCGGTTTAGTTTATCTGCTGATGAAACCAAATGGAATACAAGACAGGGAAACTAAACATGCGGCCATTGCAAAAGCATCTTGAATTGCCCTGTACATGAAATGTGCTATATAAATAAACTTGCCTTGCCATTGTGTTGGTAGTCCACCCGCCATCACGTGGTTTGACAGTCCTACTGCCACTAGCTTTTTCTAGCTTTGACACTGAGGCTATCAATCTAACTGGATGACATTATGGATCATTTTCTAAACAAAAACCGATGAGAACAAGTTTCTGTTCACGGTCACGGGACTACCGAGCTGTGACGTAGGTTTGCGTCTGCCCATTCTGTCTGAACGGACTACGGAACGACTGAAGGGACAAAACACACTGCTCTACTGCAAGAAATCTCACCACTAGAGGGCTGCTTAACTTTTTTTTTTTTATAACAGAACGTCACAGAGATGACAAAGGTCATGTTGACTTTAAAATGATTATTCTGCTTGACTTATTGGTAAAGTGGGCTAAAGAGAAGGCTCCTATGTTCAAATGTCCTCTGGACTGATGTAGAAATCCATAGAAAATACTTTATTACGTGAAAAGACTGATATTAGTCCTTTTTTATGACTTATCTAAAATATACACACTGGCCACTTCTTTAGGGCCCACTGTTCTATTGCTCGTTGACACAAATTAACACAAACCAAATTGAAAAAGAGGATCTAAATGACTTTCATCAAACTCTCCCCTCCATAAGTTTGCTATCACCTGTCTTAACTTATTTGTTTCTTCTTTATACAGAAACTCTAACTCTTAAAGATGTGAGTTGCTTTATGTCAGGGCTACATTAAACCTGCATCAGTTGCCTCCACATTCAGTCAGAAATCTTTAAGCCTGCAGATTTCTCAGACTTGTCCGATTGAAACTGACAGTCTTCTTTTCAAAGGTTCTGTAACTCCTGCATAGGTGAAAGCAACGGCAGTTTGAAGTATCTTTCAGTCATGTACTGTGTTCCAGAACCTGCACCAAATCTGCTGGCTTTATGTCTGAATGAGCAGTCTGCCCTAGAAATAAAATAGTAAAAGTGGAGGTAACTATGATGTAAAGTAGAAGCTTTTAAGTCTGAGTGGTCAAATCAGGGCAGGATTAATACATTTATCAAATGACAAAGCCACCATGCAAATGAACATCATTACTAATGATTTGCGACAAAATGATTTGTTTTTCTTTCCAGTATAAAGTTCTTCGAGAAAAATAAAATATATGTTAAGAATATGAGGTGAGATGGATTGCAGAGATTATTGGTCTTCTTTTGAACACATTGTACCTGTATAACCAGTAGGGGATGTTGTGAGATAAACATGAAAACAGCTAGGACCATCACTTCAATCGATTATCCCAAGAGTCCGGAGTTATCCCAGCACAGAACCAGCCTTCTTAAGTTTCTTTACTTCTGCTGCTACTACAACATATGGCTGCAAGCAGATTGCATTGTTCTCAAGCTATGCAACATTTTGATGCAGCCATGGAAGGATCTTTGCTTACTTAGAGATGCATTACAGAGCTATAGATTTTTTTCAGTGACGTGCCCCCTATCGGTGGCTAATTCCACATCCATCATGCATCCCACCTGTACTGTGAGATCTCTCCAGCCAGTAAGAAACCAGTCTTATGTTGACTCTTGTCTTCTCTCCTACTCTGTAAACATGTAAACACAGTGCTTTACTTACACCTGTTCCTCCTGAATTCCACAATATCCTCTTGTTTTGTTCCTGTTTGAGATGAGGTGATTGTTTCTGCACCATCTCACAAGTTGACTGACTAGTTCCTAAAACTTGTCCATCAGTGATACACCCCACAACTTCAGTCATCCAACTATTTTTGCAGAGTTGCATTGGAAGTCTGAGGTGCGTGGGACTACTTTTTCAATCCCACTCCCGGTAAAATTCCGAGCATTACTTGACATCTTTCTTACTTAGCAGGTGTGTCGTCTCAACTCCAAATAACCAGATTTGTGTCCGTTGTACACAAGGACTTTGCAACACTTCAGAGAGCACAAAGTCCAGCTCTCTGCCGTCTTTGTTTATGACAATTTTAAAGTTCTTCCATGTGTCTGATTTTCCTTATTTTCATTTTGTTCCATATTCTCCCGCCCCAATGCAGGGGGGGGGGCTCTAGTGTACAGTGTGAAGAGAAACGGGGAGAGTACAGTCCCCTGTGGTGCTCCTGTGCTGCTACCCACCTTATCAGACACACAACCTTTCATTCTCTCAAACTGTGGTCTGTTTGGTAGTCATCAAGCCAGGTGGTTGAGTAGGCATCCTCCTAGAATTTCTCGAGTTTCTCACCTAACAGTGCAGGCTGAATTGTGTTAAAGGCACTTGAGAAATCAGAGAACACGATCCTCAGAGTGCTGACTGATTTGTCGGCACTGTGATGAGAGTGGGCTCTGTGAAGCAGGTAGATGATGGAGGGGCTGAGTGATGATGTTAGAGGCTGAATGTCCTCTACTGCAACAGTCCTGCAACAAACTAAAATAGCAAAAAGACAAAAGTCATATTTTTCTCCCTCTTCCATCCACCACTTGTTATTAATCCCACACTGAGGACTCATACTTCACTCAATGAACAATCCAGTTGAGGGTATATCTGAGTGGAGCTGTGAGGAGCATAACCAGCTCATTTAGCTTTGTTAGCATGACTTCCCGATTGCCTTCTAATTACTCTGGTCGTTGCATGCCTTGGGCTAATGTAAAGAACAGCGGCCTCAATTACATGCAGCATCATGAAGCACATCAGGGACGGATACTCCTGACTTGTTTCAGCTCCAAGATCAATGGAAACCCCCTTTCCACCAGTCTGCTTTACTCTTTTCTCTTTCTGCATGGCCACTCTCTGCCTCTTTGGATGTCTATTTCAATTGCTCTGTATCTTCTTTTGTGTCTCCACTAGTGTTATTTTTTTTGCTTATCACCTTCATGTTTCACCCAGCCCCTTCAAGTCTCACAGCTCCTTTATTGCTGCTCCGTTTCTTCCTCATGCAAGGTTATCTTCTGGTTACAGATGGAAAATATGTGAGATTTAAAAAATCTTTTTAATGCTGCATAAATTTTGACTGTAAAAATTTTAAGTCAGTTAAATTGACGAAGTGGACGCAAGTTTGATGACTGATGCTGTAAAAAGTAAAAGAAAGTAATGGGTTTCTTGATTAAAAACAATGAAATTCTTCATTTCATTAATGCAGTGGAAGGCGCCCCTCTATACTCTTTTATATTTGCTGACATTCAACTGAAATTTCCACTCATTGCAGTTCATTTTAATCTTCTGATTCCACTCTGATAGATTTTACAGGGGCGAGAGGATTTGATTACCTCAAATAATCACCATTCTTCTCCTTGGGTTTAACACTCAGCTTGACAACAGGCATTAAACCCTGACCATTGGCTTATTTTCAGTCCAGCAGCTACATTTAATGAAAAGATTTTTCTTTTAACATAGAAACCCCGGAGTGGGAGACAGATCAGTCAGGTAAAGTCAACGATCTTGACTCAGGGAACTGCTATAAAAGAATTCCACAAATTTAAAAAGAATCTACCATCCCATGATGAAGTACGTGCACAGTGGGAGGCAGCTTTGATGAGTCAGTGATGTGGTTATCAAAGAAGTGATGCGTGACGCTCACCAAAAAGCCTGAGGCAAGGTACTGATCTAAACCCCTGACCAGAGCCAGAGAGTTCGCGATGATTGACATGCTCACATCAGAGAGCCAAATTCACTCATCTTTTTTAAAAAAAGGAAAGTTTTCCTGCCTTTTCAAGTTTCCCACAATTTGTAATACTTGCAACTCATATTGATTTGATTCAACTAGATTGGAGTCTGTTGGTTCCTGAGTGAATCTATTAGAAAGGAAGACAATTTGTCTATAAACGAATCGGATGTAGACCCTCTGCTATTGCTGAGGTGCGATTTCTGTGCATGTCAGAACAGAACAGATGAGAAATCTGACTATTTTCTTAACAATGTCAAGGAAATCTGGAAGGACTGGCACATGTTTTTTGGCTGTTCAAACAGAAATGAAAATACAATGTCATGCTGTGCATCGTGATTATGGAAGTTAACATGGATGCTTCACGTGTTCCGTTTGGAAGTACTTGCACAGTTGGAACAGATGAAATTATCCCTAATTGATGAATGAAAGAAGGAGATTTAGAAAAAGGAGAGCACAAATGTTAACAATGGCCTTTTGTGCAGCAGTAGATGCTACTGCTATCCGCTGTGATTTGATGTTGCCACATTCCCCTCCCACCGGTGCAGAATTTTGATGTTTGTCTCACTTTTGTAATGTCAGAGTTGGATGAAATGCGGCGTAACCGTTCAGACTGGGGTCGCTTCAGCATAGATTGGATATCAGATTAGACCACATATGTAAGTGGCCTGGGTTGGATTTAAAGAAATCAGATTTGTGCCGTTAAGACTGTCATTAGAGAATCTAATACGAGGAACATATGGGCAAAAAAATCGTAACTAAGCTGCAATATGAACGTAAGACGCAGTGTTACTGTGAGTAAATTTTTGGTCACAACCTTGTCACATTTAATGATATCTCTAAAATAAGTCAGTCAGTAACACAAACAAATGATATGCACAGAGTCCTGCAGCCTAAACTAGTTGTAACAAAACTAGGCCAAATATCTGACAAAATAAAAAAGTAACAGCCTTTGCAAAAGTTTGAAACTATTTCTTTATCAACTTTTGATAACTTATAACCAGATTTGTGTTTTATATTCCAGAGTGGATCGTCGGTTATTAAAAGCAGTTTCTTTCTCTCTAGCTTACATTAAAACAGAATAACTTTGAGATCTCCAGATAAGATTCCTTTATCAATAACTGTAGACCATAGTCTAACGTTGTCAGTCCAGATATCCATACTGCTGTCCATGTCGGTAAATACGAGGTAATTAGGACCTCAGTCATGGCGGCGCTGCAAACACACAAAACAGCCGCCGGATTAGTCTATAAAAGGTCTCACACTGATGTGTGCTATATAGAGAATATTAAAGTGAGAATCCTGAGGTAACTACAAGGTCAACAGAACTGTCTATAGACCTCAAGACAGCAGGACATCTAGACACTGATCTGGAGGAGAATAATTAAATTTCTTCAGCCTTGGCAGTGCCAAAGGGCACAGTAACCTCCAGCATTTTTAAAAAAGACTAAAAATAGTCATTTCCTCCTCTAAAGCTCAGTTATTGTGGAAGAAGGGCCTTGATTTGGTAATCAAAGGCCACAATCAATGGGGTCCTTTGAAGAAATGACCTCCACCAGTCAGTGACCAGACTGTAATATGTGTGTAAATCACACGTTTTTATCATGTAATAATATCATATTGATTCAGTGGAAAACAGAGTTGCTTACTGATATAAGGAATTTGTCAGGACTGGGTCAGGTGGTGGACACAAGTGCAGGACAACCAAGTGCTCAAAATGGTATTTAATGCGGAGGTACAAAAT
>JBBBVU010000018.1:25407239-25434591 GCA_037177055.1 Atherinosoma microstoma
TTAGATCCAAAGACTCAGGTCAGCTAGTCCAGACCAGAGTCCAGACTAAACATGGAGAAGCAGCTTTTAGCTGTTATCCTGCAAACAAGTGGAACAAACACCCAGTAGAGATTAAACTTTCGGCAAATATAGAAACTTTTAATCCAGGTTAAAAACATTTCTGTTCTCATGCATCTATGATGAAACCTGCAGGGTAACTTTTAACTTTCAATCTGTTTAATGATTGTTTTTGTGTTTAAATGATTTTATTGTAATTCTAGCTGCTTTTTTTTTTTCTTTCCTATCTGTAATGATTTTAATGTTTTATGTAAAGCACTTTGAATTGTCTTGAACCTGAAAATGTGTCATACAAATAAACTTGCCTTGCCTTTTGATTAAGGTGCAATGTGAAAGTTAACCAAACCAAAGGAAGGTGCAACATTTCCCGGCATTCCTGATCCAATCAGACCAATTCCTCCAGACTATCCTGGTGTGCATGAGTTTGCTGGCTAACTTTAACCAAATTCTTCGATAAAGGGATGCTTCCAAGGTTTTTAAGGTGTGTGTTGCATACCTACACTTTCCTACATTTTGAAACATGTGAAGCTGATACTGTGTGGACAGATGCAGCGGATTGATGTCCTGGATGTAAAAAGAACAGGTCACCGCCCATTGATGATAGCAGTTTCTGTCGTCAGGCAGTTAAAGTTATGAACCCATATCATCTGACTGGTTTTAGTGGATGTACATGTGCTCAAAATCAATATCCAGTCCTGTTTCCTCCTTTTTTTGTTGCCTTGCAGTTTGTTTTTATGACTGCATTTTACAACTGCACAGTTAATCTGAGCTCACTAACTGCAGGCTGGAGTTTATTCCCCTCGCAGCCCTTACATTCCTCTGGTGTTGTCAGCATCTCTGTAAGTAAAAGAAGAAGGGAAAAAAACATTAGTCTCTGGTTGTTTGCAGGTATAAACAGAATATATGCAGCCAAAAACTTGTCAAAAGTGACTTTCGGGGCTTTTTTAACTTGCAGTTGCCCTTTATGATTTGTTGGAGCGGGAGTTTGTGAGAAATGTGTGAGGTTTTCGTGTAGCTCCACTCCAGGCTAAAGGAGGTTATTAAGGCAATTGGAGTGGGAAATGCACATCTGCTTTTGTGTGTAAATGAGTCAGTTACTGGGTGTTTGTATGAGCGCCTGCGTGTGCAGCAGCTGGATGCTAAATAAGCACAGAGCTTTAAGAGGGAAGTGGAGAGGTACTTGCAGAACCCCCTGAAGTTCACAACCGCTCCGGGGGCCGATAAAAAGAGAAAACCTAATTATATTGACTGTGTGCATGTGTGATTTCACTGTTGTGTGCACTCACACTTGTAGATCTACTGTTACTCTTCTGAGTCTTCGATTTCATCTCTCTATTCATATGTCTATCCATTCATTTCTTCATATCTGTACTCTTTCCCTCCATCCTTTCTTCTCCCTCCTCGTTTGTTCCTTGTAGTTTTCATCCCATCTGCTCGCACTGTGTCAGAAAGCATCCATTTAGAATCCAAAGTCCCAGTGTAGCGAGCACAGCGAGGCTCAATGGGCCAAGAAAGATGCCAAAAACAAGATGCTTAAAAACTCATTTTGACTTTTCCCTCCTCTCTCTCACTCTTTCTCCCCGTTGTTGTTGTCTGCTTTTGTGTGGTTTACAGTTAGATATTATTTTTCTTTCCATCTCGCCTTCTCTCCTGACCACCGTCTGATTATTTCCTCGCTGATGAAAAGCGAGCAGAGAGAGCCGGAGATGAAACGCCTGGGCTGGAATCCTTGATGAAGAGACAGAATTGAAGATGATTTAGGCAGGAAATTTCCCCTCTCACTGCAGCATTGAGGGGTTGCATGAGGAAATGATTGAGATCGTCATGGAAACACCGATGGTTGGCTGCGAGTGTGTGTTTGTGTGTGTTGGGGCAGGAGAGGGAGGTGGCTATGTAAGATTTTGGTTGTTGGGTAAATGAAGTGTCTGTGCAGATTAGGGATAATAATGGGGTAATTTAATAAACTATGTGTGTGTGCATAATGGGGTAATTAAACAGTGTGATTTACAATTACTGTTGTAGGGTCAGAGATGTGATACAGATACACACTCGGGCTAATAGGTGCTCCGGTGTGTACTCATGTTTGTTAAACTGGTTGTGTGTGTCAAAACATGAAAAGAAAAGAGGGAGATTTAAAGGTTATGTGTGGCTATGTAGCTGATGTGTGGATACGTACCTCACCTCAGCATCACACAAGGGTGGGATCAAAGGGAGGAATGTGGATTGGACCCAAAGACACGAGATTTTTCAGAAGAATGATGCTTTTTCACAGATTTACAGTTTCTATCCATGCTGTTTAAATGAAATGGAGCATTCTCTCACTCTGGTCTGTAGATTCACACTGAAGCATCGACCAGCATAATGGCAACTGGTAGATGTGACTGAGTACCATGAAGAGTGTGCACATCCTGAAATGGAAACAGCCTGAAGCCTAGCACTGAAGTAGACCTGGCTTATCATGGATTTTTACTCTAAACAGGAACCTTATTGAAATAATTTCACTTATTTTCTGTTAAATAAGCATGAATGTAGCAATATAGACAAAAAATGTCTTCATTGAAAATACTTATTCAGGTCCTGAATCAGAGTTATACAATCTCCCTCTGGTGGCCATTAGATAGAAGCCATTTATGCATGTTTAAAGGCTCTTACGTACGCGAGAAGCGAGAACTTGTTCTCAAGACCACAAGAACAAAATGACGTCATTTTGTTCTCACGGACGTGGTTGAGGACAGTTCTCGACACATCGGGCTGGCAGAACTTTCTTCTCGCCAGGCTCTGAGAAGTATTGTGTGATTGGTTGGAGATTTGAGGTGGGCGTGGTTAATGCGGAAAAGCATGAAGAGGAAAGTTATCACTAGAGGTCGACCAATTAATCGGCATGTCCGATATATCGGCGCTGATAGGACGTTTTACCAACTGTTGGTATTGAGGGAACTTTACTCCGATAGTTGTTGAAAGCTGCAGTTTTTTTTTCCCACAGCACCATAAACTGCTTCTCTTCTCCCCTGCCCTGCTCTCTGTCTCTCTGCTCTTTGAGGGGCGTGGCAGTTCTTCACACAGGGAGAGATCATGGGAAAGAGAGAAGGGGCGTGTGCAGCGGCAGCAGGCAGAGCAGTTCTGCAAAGTTAGCAACTGTGTTGCTATATTTAGCCAGTTTTCAGTCCCCCCTAGCGGCTTTAGACTTGCGAAAAATCTAGCGACTTTTTCTTGAATTACAGGAGACTTCTGAGATTTCTGGAGACCGATGTGAAAGCGTGTATTGTTTGCTTTTTCTCCGTAAGCAGCGGGTTCTGCTCCTCCCCCCTCCAGAGGTAATAAGTGCGACTTGTTCAACAATCATAAACGTGCATCATATTTAAAGATGTGACTTATATTTAGCTTGTTTAGTACAACGTTTATTTTTGTTTTTAAATAGGATGAACCGTCATATTTACTTACCTAACAGAGGGCTGACGCCTATCTGAACCTTTAGAATAGGGGTGTCAAACTCTGGTCCTCGAGGGGCGCTATCCTGCAGGTTTTTGTTGTTTCCCTGCTCCAACACACCTGATTCATATCAAATGGATCCACCAGCTTCTTGTCGACTTGTTCACAATGACCCATTAATTTTAGCCAGGTGTGTTGGACCAGGGAAGCAAAAATAAACTGCAGGATAACAGCCCTTGAGGACCGGAGTTTGACACCAGTACTTTAGAAGAAGGTTGACACCTGTGGTTCACATGTAAATATGTGGTTCGCATATAAACCACATGTGTTTACACATGTCAAACCATATGTGAAAAAATGGCCATGTGATTCATATGTGAACCACATGTGAAAAATATATGAAATATATAAATGAATAATATGAAAACGTTCCAAAACCATATAAGCACATGTAGTTCGCATGTACACACGGAACACATGTTGAGCACATGTAGTTTTTCTGTAAGGGGCGGAGGTCAACTTCAAATAAAAACGAAACAAAATAAGAGGTCGTCAAACGTGTCTTCCATGGAAATCTTTCCAAATCAGGACATCATACAGGTGCTTTTCACGTACTGCAAATTTGCAGTATTTTGCTTACTGCATAGTACAATTTGGCTAAATCAGTACATACTATTATAGTATGCGGATTCTCAAGCCGTCTCCATTTGAGGAAATCTTAAAACATGTACTGCCCAGCAGTTTAAACCCATATAGTAACTCTAAGATAGAATGACTGTAGTAGAAGTATGTTCTAGGAACCAGAATTAAATGTTGCAGAGCGCCATAAACTGGGATCTGTTAATGGCAAAACTTGTTACTTGCAAAAACTTTGGAGACTTGCACAACACTTCATCAAGTACTGCATGTACATGCTCATATGTAAGGATGTGTGATATAAAGTGTGATTATTGGGAGTAAGTACGTTATTCTATACCCAGTAGTTATTGTTGATGAAGGTAAATTGCTAAGGAACAAGAGGTTGCCATATTTACCTGTGGGGAACACTTCCTTCCAGTTATGAGGAGGCTTTTATTCACACTGAATCGAGTTAACACATAAATACCTTTAAATGGCTGACACTTGTTCTGTAGGTCTGATTTTAAGGAACCTAGCATGTCGATGAAAAATGACAGAGACCCCCCCCCCTCTCTCTTTTTCAACTATGATTAAATGGTAATCAGATTTAAGCCTGTACTTATCTGGGCTGGAAGCTGTTAAATTATCCTTGATTATAGAGGTCCTCATGTTTTTTCCCTCTCCTGTTAAAAAGCATGTATGTTTAAAGTCACATCCAAGACGCCATCCTGAGTTCAAAATCAAGCCTCAGCTTTGTGTCAAAGTGTAGAAGTTCCTCCATCTTCCTCCCACTATAAGTCTGTGATTTCCAGTCTATTTTGCCTCCGGGTCCCATTAACCCTCCATGATGATATTTAGCCTCTGCCTCACCTCTTCCACCTCCTCTTACATTTGTTATGATTATTAGCATGTGCCTTCCAGACTGTTTTGACAAAATCAAGACTTAATTCCTATTTTATTATTATATCAGTTTACTTATAACAACATCATGTTTACAGTTTTTCTGGGGGCAAAACAAACCAGAAATTTGTTTGCAGATGAGCAGAAATTGTGCAAATATGTGCAGTACTTCTACATTATTTCATGTGAAAATGAGATTTTCGCTGTGCGCCCTTTGCACCAGTTTCAATTTGAAAATAACGACAAAACTTGCTTTAAAGGTAGAGAAGCTCGCACTCAGAAATTGACCGGCCCCTGTACCTCTGCACTTTGTTTACACCAGAACAAGTGATTTCAGAGTGTTTAGATGAAACTTGTGTGATTTTTTTTAATTCATAAGTGCTAGATGAGGCTCAAGGCCTCATCCTGGCAAACATACACAAGTATTTGCATTCATCTTTTTTATTCTATCCGTTTATTCTGGCCTTCAGGGTAACTTCAACAATTAAAACCACTAACACTTGCTGAGTATCTCTGTCCTTTGGTTTTAAATACATTAACATTATCTGTGCCTCTGGAGCAGATTCGGTTTAAATAGTGCTGGAATAGCCAACAGGTTGAAGGTTGTTTTACTTATGCAGCACTCTGTAGTATTTTAAATTATTTGCAATAAAGCTTAAAGTGCTTCTAACCTTTGTGTTAACATTGCAAACTCTTGCATTTTGAGCCGATGTGTGGAAACCTTCGGATGAATCCTAAAAGCAAATGAACATACCTTAACGTGGTTGTCTGGAATCTGCTTTTATGAAGACAACCCAGAAGTCTAAGAAGATGGGCTTTGAGAAAGATCGGTCCCTTTTGGTGTTGCTGCATATTCATATCAACAATTTTAGAAATCTTTGACCTAAAGTTGCATTAAATTAGCATCAATCTTCTATTTGGAACTTTTATAATAAGAAGCTCAGGAGTGTTGTCAGGCCTTATTTCGGCTCGGAGAACCAAAGCGAAGGGAGAGGAAGGAGAAGATTGTGGAGGGAGATCCATGAATGATAGATCAGGTTCTTTTACTTTCCACTCTCTCTTCCTCCATTTGTCCTTCCCACTCAGCCACTCTAACTCCTTCCACCTTCCCTTCCCACATCCCAAATCATCTCATTTAGATTATCCCTACCGCAGTCAGTGTAACGGAGCAGAAATGGATAGTTTTCATGGGTCTTTCTCCCCCCACCTCCCTTAATCTCCTCCATGTTCATGACACTAATACAGAGACTGATCTAAGCCCTCCTGCCTCTCTCTATGACATTTATCACTGTGCTTCTTAATGCAGGCATGCTGCCTCTTGATGAGAAATAAGGATGACAAGCGTGGCCTATTTTCCTGCTAACGATAGTCTACTCTTTTTTTTCTTTTTTTCACTTTTTATGGCAAAACATTTGTAGAGAAGAGTGTTTACTGAAGTGTCTGGCAACACGTTTGACAGGGATTTGACACCAACATTGATCATGAATCTGGCATATTTCTGTCAGAGCGAATCTAAGGCCCATTATCGTTGTAGATTACAATAAATGATGTCAAGCAACAGCCATGTAAACCCTGAATCTGTTGAAAAAAGAGCACTTTTAGCATTTCCTGTTCTCTACCCAGGGTGCCTTTGATAGATAATAGTTACAAGAAATGAAATCTGATATCACTGTCAATGAAAATTGGCTTTGATTAAATATATTTAGTGGATATAACTTAATTCTAATCTAGTTGTCATTAAGACTAATCTGAAATAAGTCATATAAGATGTTGAATAAATTAAAAAGAAGTTGAATGGATGTAAATAATATGAGTACGTGAAAAATCGTAATGACTTCTATTTTATGCAACTTTGCACTTTTACCTTGGGAGCTTTAATTAAAATTACCCAATACTTTATGATAGAGCTTTAATTTATTTTATTCAGTTTTATTTTATTTATTTGGTTGACCAATAATTCAAAAGACACAAATGTTTCTAATGATTTCAGAGATAAAAATGGGAATTAGACTCTGTGGTGGCCATTTTCTAATAAGAAATTTCACAAAGTTTCTCTTTTAGTTTTCTGTAAATCTTCTTGTCTTTCATGGTTACGATGAATGATCAGTTATTACCTCCACCAAAGTGGAGGTTATTTTTTTGGCTGTGTACGTTTTTCTGTCTGCAACATAACTCAAAAAGTAATGGACGGATTTTGATTAAATGTTCACGAAATTTCAGAAATGAATTAAAAGAACAGGTGATTACATTTCAGGGGTGATCCGATCACCGCCTGGATCCAGGAAGTTTTTTTCTAATGGATTCTTTACTATTTGAAGATGAGGATTATTTTGCCATTAGAGCTTCTAACTCAAAAATAATGCCCACAATCATCTGCAAAAAAACAACTACAATGGCTCTGTGGAGGTCTGCGGTCTGTTGAAGCAGGAATACGTTGAAAACCTGCTGGATTGCAGCGCTCGTATAATTGAGTATCAGTGTTCTGTTGACCTAATTATCACCTGTAACATCTATAACCCCAAAGCATAGTAGCAACCCAAGGACCCATTAACCTGTTGCACAACATTATGCAGTGTTAAAGGTTCTTCGATTAGTACTTCCCACAATCGAAGTTTCACAAGAGTTTCTGCAGCTCTGTGGAAGCCTATCCAACATGAAAGGTGCATAAAAACTAATAGGAGTTTTTCTTTGTGTTTAGAACATCAATGTGCTGATCGAAATCAAAACTTAAGCTGGATCTTTGTAGGGAGCAGTCAGCTGAAACTGTATGGACCAGTGTAGCTGTTTCATGTTCTGCCATGAGATTAGTTTATTGTGACTGTTTGTTAGGGGCCAAAATCCTTTGAAATACAGTTAACTATGGTGCCTTTTGATCCCTTCATTTCACCTAAAGGCCAACTAACTCCTTCAAGGTTTCAGCTGCTGGTTCATCCCATTTTAAAGTCAGGTCATGCTTGAAAAGAAATGGCAAAATGAGCAAATATTGTGTAGCTTTTTAGTCACTGCAATAAGATGTCTCCATTATAAGTTTGTGATTGATGATTTAGCTTCTAAATTTATATATATATGATACTTAGAAAGAAAGAAAGAAAGAAAGAAAGAAAGAAGGAAAGAAAGAAAGAGTTAAGCTTTCTGAATTGGTGTATTTTGGTGCCTATTATTTTGGCACCACTCATTGGTTTGAGCCCACTCACCAACACAAAGAAAAGAGGCAATAAAGTTCCCTCACAAAGATCATTTGTGTTTAAATATCAGCTTTTATTCCTTAGCTTTGGAATTTGAGTGAAAATTGGACCAAACATCATTCTGCTCCTGCACCTGACCTGATTTGTTGAAAAATGAACATGCCAGCTCTAATGGACTTTTCAGGAGCATTGTTCTTTACAGCCTGTACGGAATAATAGACTTTTAAGCACTTGATTAACATGACGACAGCCACCAAAGACCTTCCACAAAATGCCATTATTCAGCTGTCTCTCTCTCAGGCTCCTGATAAATGCCACTAATGCCTAAAATATAGATGGCACAATAAATATAAATAACACTTTGGCCCACATGTTGTGTGCCTATGCCAATCTGTAAGTTTGAAAAGAGAGAAAACTAGGACAGGGAAAGTTGGATTCATCATCCTTAATGCCTTCTGTCACTTCAATTGGATATTACCCCGACACTGTCCCTTAATTTAGACATCATATCCTTTCCCATGAGTCCCGCTTGAATCGCATGTCACCCTGGCATAACCCTGCTGCATCCCCATGTGAGACCATAGCAAGAGAGTCTGAAATCAAACTGAGACCTTTCCTTTTAACTCCCCTCTCCACTCCATCCCACCCCCGCCCCAAAAAAAACCTATTTAGTTCGTCAGCTCTCCTCTTGCTCAATTCCTCTCCTCTTTCATCTCTTCCCCTTTTTTTCTTCTCTCCTGCACTCGCAGAACGAACACTTTGTATGAATCCCCGGCTCACTTATAGTGACATCTCCCTGCTGGTTTTGTTAACTGAACTCCTACTTTCCACCACTATACATATCATTATCCGATGTCCAGCGTTGACTTCGCTGTCTTATTTTCATGCTGGTGCAGCCCTGGCACGTAAGCCCCCCCCCATTGCTCATTTCAGTCAACCTTCGCTTTGTTTGACTGGCATTCACCACTGTGTTTGCCAGGAGAGCTGACAGAACCAGGCTGTTATTTGCATAAAACAGGAAGGAGCTCAGACTCTCTGCTGTTCTGTGCTACAATGGTCTTACAGCACCCCGAAGAAAAACCAGCATGTAATTCACAGACAAAAAGAAAAAAATTGAAACATTTACTGGCCTTGTACAGTTCTGAACCCAGCCTCTGTGCTTCTCTTTGCCGGGTTTAAGACTTTCTTTACTCCTCTTTTTAGCCCAGCACGAATCCTCTTTTCCAAATCCAACACTCTCCGAGCCAGACTCTCTTTCTCTTTCATATTCCTGCAGAGAATCCTCTTAAAAAATGTCCTGGCATGAGTCTTACTCTGCAGTGTGAACACTTTACCTTTGTCTGCTGCTGATCAGTGAGATCTGGACCTGGTTCTAGGTTAACAGCAGGTGATTGTTCTGCTGTGTGGTTTGACTAGCTGAGCGATAAGAGGCGCAGGTGGAAGGCAGGGAGAGCAGAGGGTGGAAGAGAAGAAAGAACATGTGAATGGGAAAGAGGCAGGTTAAAAATGGAAGGGCTTGGGATGTTAAATATCGCAACACTTTACAGGTACGATTGTTCTCGTTTCACCCTCTTCGATTAACCCCTCCACCTCTCTGTCCTGGGTCTGCTTCTCTTTCTGTCTGTGTGGCTCGAAACCTTTAACTCGTGGCAAAGACGGAATAAGGACCGGAACAAATCCGTATTTGCTGACGCTGTAAACCCATCTTCATTTTTTGTTTCAATCTTCAAATGAAACAAGAGTGGAGTGGCAAACTTGGCTCACACCAACACGAAATATAAAACAAAGGACCATTTCAGATGTAGAGTCTTTACTCAAGCTGGCAAAAAAAAGGGGGGGAGGGGCTACAAAAACTGATCCTCCAGCAGCTGGATAGACATATATGTTGAGCAAAATGTCTGAAAATTGCTGGGGGGAGCGTGAGTCAGTCCCATTCAGCCTGATCCCAGCAATGACTGACTGCAACCCTACCAAGGGATTACACTGAGAAGAACATTACTACACACTTGTAAGAGGATTGTAACACACGTGCTATTACTGCAGCACACTGACAATACAAGAAGAACTCTGAATACCTCCTCCCAAAAAAGCCATCAATTCCTTCCTTTTTCTTTTCCTCCACTCACTTTTCCATCCCTCCTTCCAACCCCTCCATCCCCTCTGCAGAAGCCTTGGAGGACCTGTCCAGTGCCGGCGTAGTGGCAGGTGCGGTGATTGGCTCCCTTCTGGCCCTGCTATTGGTCGTGGCTCTCATTGCCGTTCTCCTGACCCGCAGCCGCCGGCAACAGAGGCGTGGGTACCCCAGCAGTGGGGACTCTATGGCAACAGGTAGCGGAGGCAGCAACGGTGGCGACTATGGCAACAAGGCTCGTCTGCTCTTCAGCAGCTCTGGCAGCAACAGCAAGAACGGAACCGGCGCCAACAACGGCCCCATTTACACGTACCGGGAGGGCTGCGACGCCACCGGAACACTCACGGAAAAGGCCAACAACTTCCATCATCATCATCTTCATCACGGCCCCACTGGCAACCCCCCCACCGCCCACGACATCCTCTTGCGTGGCGAGATGGACGAAGCCGAGAGGAGGAAGTTTGACCTGGACGACAGCATGGAGGACGAGGAGGAGCGGTACGATCGGTTTGGAGGTGTCGGGGGCGGCGAGAGCATGCTACCTCCAGCCTATCACGCCCACAGAGGTCACGGCGGCGAAGAAGAAATGGATGTGTACCTTGACGACGACATGGAATCTCAGAGAGACGGCTCCGTCATTTCCAGGACTGCCATTTATGTCTGAGGATGGAGAGGAAGAACGGAAAGGAGGGATGGAAGTAGGGAATGGAGACGAGGTGGAGGTCAATGAATAAATCCCAAATCACCTCCATTAGCTTAACACCGACCCGCATAACATTCAACCCAACTTAAGAGTTGCCATCAGTTATTTCCTCTATACTTCACAGAGACTGTATGATTTTCTATGAAGAGGGTAATAGAGTAATAAAAAATCCTGAGAAGTTGTTGTGACGCTGATGAAGCAAAACCTTGTGCACTGTGGCTGAATATGTGACTGTGTTTGTACCAAGGAGAGAGCTTTGGTTCAGTGTAAGTCAAATATAACAAAAAGGAGAAAAAAATCCTGCCAAAGGCGAACAGGACGCAACGCTGCTTTCTGCTACTTTCTTGTTTCTTCAGCTTCGCTGTGTGATTCTGTGCAGTTTGGACTCTTCGTCGCCTTCAGACGTCTTCATCAGCTTATCCAAACCATCTAAAAAGCATTTGTGCTGCAGACACGTCTATGTTCAAAACTCAAAAAAAGGCCAAAACTTGTCGTCGCGGCAGCGGCGGGAAAGTTTCTGTTGATCCCAGAGACGACTTTATGTGGGTTTGCAGTGATTCTCGCTGCGCCACGTGACACCACCTGGTTCCCCGACGGGAGCCGGCGAGGCGAGGGGGCCACCAAACTGAGTAACAGTGTGTGCTAATGTGTGGCTGGCTGTGGTGTTAATGATGTGCATCATCTATATATTGGGCGCCGTCTCACTATAGCACAGTTGTTGTTGTTGTTGTTGTTGTAGATGTTGTTCTTGTTGTTGCTGTTACTCTTGTGTAATGGTGTTGATCTTGCACCGGGAGCCTTGGGGGTTTCACACAGTTCCACGTTGAGTCGGTAATGACTCATTTAATGAATTTAAAAAGTTGTGCTTTTCTTTGTTACAAACATCCCTCCCGTTTTCTTTTGAACTTTTTCCTACTTTTTCTTTGTCTTGCCCTCTCATGTTCCCTCCATGCAGTCACTTTCAATTCCACATGAATTCTGAATATTTGTATCTTTGCATTACTTTTTTTTAATACTATGGGCGGCTTAGACAAGTGCCGCGATGATTGTGTGCAGGGAGAGCGGGGATAACTTGTATTTATGTTCCTATCTGGTTCGTATTCAATGAGGCAAAATATTCACAGGCTTTGTTGGAAGCTGTCGGATTTCATGTTTTCATTTTCCACATCCTGCAGAATGTTTTCTGGCTACAATATGTGCCAGATTAAAGCATATTGTGCTTTCTGATTGAACATTAAGACACACACCAAGACAGATTTCTAAAGAGACAAAACTCATCCAAATGAAATGAGACTTTCTCTCTTGTATACTGCAGAAATACAGCAGAAATGATGTAACTTGTTAAAACAACTGACACGTCTCTCGATGGGTTGTCTTCACTACACTACAGTGCCGGGCTCAGAATGCAAACATCGGGCACATGCTATAAGATTTCAAAACATTGAGCCATCACAGATACAGGATGTCCCTAAATTATTAAGCAATAGCAATCGATTAGGTGGAAAACACCAGATTGTGTGATCTCATGGGGAACAGATGCAGTCTGGAGCGAAAACTTGTAACATTACAAATACTTTGGTATCAAGTAAAAGTAAAGTTGGTTGTGCTTGTCAGATGGAGAAAATGGTTGGGCTGCCTATTTTCTAGGAAGTTCTGCTCAACATTTCCTTTTCTCAGAACGTGCTCCTCTGGGCTGAAACTCTAAATGGCAAACATGTTTGGCATTATCAAAAGAATCTTGATACGTTTCAGGAGCTTTAATATCAGACCTGTAAACTCCTCACATTACTGGATAATCTGGGCTCAACGTCGCTACCTGACCGCTGTCTCAGACTGGTCAGGGAGGCTGAATTGGGGATAATTGAGCATAAACCACCAACAGAATGAACCTGCTGTGCTGTAATGGTGCAAGAAAATTCATTGAAGACGAAATGATGTCATCTTTATTTTGTTTTTTTTTTACTTTTAATTTCATTTAATTGAAAATAGTGGATTTTTTGTGTCTTTTTGTTTTATACGCATAACAAGAGTTGAAATCTGAAGCTGTTTTTACACATGTGCTGAAGTGCTGAGCTTGCTCAGGAGGGGCTGCACGTACGAACACAAGCGTCCACAATATGGATTCCAGATACTTTTGCCAACAGTTTTAAGCCTGATGACTCATAATATCTATGGAAGATTGCAGAGTGAGACGGTATGTGAATGTAACAATGAAACAAAACACACTAATCCCCCCCAACATGTCCTGCATTCTCTGCTCCTCCCTCTTTTATCTCCAGCTGTGAGAACGGCATCTGCAGCCCAGAATGTAAAACTGAAGTGCGTCTGATAACAGCTTTCTGCAGAGAAACTGTGGACCAAGCTGCTCATGCATTCTCTGGAAAATCTCTAGTGTTCATGTGGGGAAGCAGCTGAGAGTTGAACTCTTATGTTTTGTGGAACACGTTTGCCTTAAAAATTTGAACCTTTTTTTTTTCTTATTTTCCCTCCAGAAAACCAAGCCAACTGTTGAATTTTAGTGCATTTCCATGTACCATGTGATCATTCAAACACAGATCTCCTTGAACATGCATTATTGCTACAAACACAAGGCAACTTACAGTCAGGATTGGAAAAAAGTGCATCCTCATCAGTAATAAAGTTTTATGTATCAGGACATTACTACTTTGATACATTCCACTTCCTTAGGAAGTAAGAGGGTGTATGGCAGCCTGTATTCACCAAACATAGTTGATTTGTGATCGTCATCAGTGTGAGCACATCTATTAAAGCAAGGCATCTGTTAACACAATGCCAAGGAGGAAATACAACGATAATGACTATTGTAGCCCATCAATGTGGGATAGGTCATAAGGCCATATTGGGCAAGAACATTTAAGACCACTGCTGATCTCCCCAGCAAGTTCAGTCCAAGGTCAGACCATCAAATGCTCAACAAACCCAGGAGCTACATCTCAGACTCTCCAGGCCTCAGTTAGCATGTTAATGACAAGACAATTAGAAAAAGACTGGCTTGTTTGGACATGTTGCAGGAGAAATCTTCTTCCCTCTAAAAAGAACATGGCTGCACAGCTTCAGTTTGCAAAGCTGCATCTGAGCTAACAACAAAATTTCTGGAACAATGTCCGTTGGACCAAACTGGACATATTTGATCATAATGCACAGTAGCATGTTTGGAGAAAACCAAACACATCACCTCAAAACCAACTGTCAAGCATGGTGGTGGAGGTATGGTGATTTGGGCATGTTCTGCAGCCACAGGATCTGAACTCCTTTTTATACTAAAGTACTCTAGAGTCAAACTTCAAAACTGTCTCGTGCAACATGACAATGATCCCAAACGGCAGCAGCAGAATCAAGGTGTTGTATTTGTCCAATGGTTCAGTCCAAAGTGCAAACATCAACCTGACTGAAAAGCTGTGCTGGGACCTTAAAGACACATTACAGAAGTTTTTCTCAGCCCTATTGCCGGCTAGTTCGGCATCCATCTTGCATCCTACCTGTACCGTAAGATCTCTTCAGGCAGTAACAAAACGGCCTAATCTTGTTTCCTCGCTTCCTCCGGTAATATCTTCTAACTTTTTTTTTTTGCTGAATCCACCACGGTGTGCGTTCAATACGGCCAGTTTGTTCACATCAATTGCTAGAGTGTGACGCATGCTCAAAGCGAAACTCAGCAACGTCACACAGCGTCCCGGGTGAAGAAAGGTGCCATTGCTCAGTCGCGGGCTGCTGCTGGACAGCAACAGCTCCACCAATGCACATAATAGATGTCACTGTGTCATCTAATGCGTTTTATGCTTGAAAAGTTAGTGTGTAATGTTCTCAGGAAGAGTGGATCAAAATTCCTCCACAACCATGTGATGGGCAACATCATGCTTGAACCATTACTTCCAGTTAGCTGTTGAAAACTAGATGATTTTTCATTTGGTCCTGATGTATAAAACCTTAAAGTGAAAGAGAGTGTACTTTCCTTTTCCCATGATGCTGCTGCCAGTGGTGTAGCACCAGATGAGGACAGCAGCAAGAGTTATTCCATCAATCAACCCACAACATTGAAACATTTCAACTAATTCCGCAGTTAAACACACACTTAAAATTCTTCTGAACATGAAATTTCTCACACATGTAACTCTTTTATCTCCGACAGCGGAACAAAATGAACCACTCATCCTCTCACCACATCATCACAACCTCACACTTGCTCACTTTCATTCTATGCTGCATGTTTTGCAGTTGGTAGAGTAAATAAAGATGTTACACAATATCTTAGGGGTGTTTTCAGTGACGAGACAGGAAATGGTTCTAAGATAGGATCCTAAAAGGGAATCTTTGTAATGATCAGCCCAATCCCATTTCGCTTCCTCATAATTCATCGTATTGTTAAAAAAAAAGTATTGTCATAATGAATAAGGTTTTTTTGTTGCTCAACTTGAATTATGACTACTCTTCTGTGGGTTGGAAATCTGAACAGTTTTATGGATAAATTGTGAGTTGGACTATTTGAAATTCAAAAATGTATTGATTTCTCTTTCTTCTGGTGTAAAGGAAGACTGTTTCAGCTCTGCTTCTCCCCCCAAGTGCTGAGCAGGTCCCTCGTTGTTGATTGTTGTTGAACATTATGCACTGTGCAATCTGTTGTTCTGTAAATGAAACAGTTGTATCTGCTATCTCACGAAATATTTCAGTGGAGACACGACATAAAGCCTCACAGTTTGTCTGCACAAGTTGCCAATTAAGTTCAAGGATGGCTGGGAAGCAGCAATGCTGTTAACTTCAGTTGTCACACATATCACAAGTTGTACTACTTGTTTATTGTATTACTGCAGAAGAATTTGGATTAAAGTATTTAAGTTTATTTTGTACTCCAGGGGGGTGCATGCATGGTCCAAGATCTAAGTTTCAAACTCTTGAGAAGATAAATGGTTTACAATCTCAGTATGCAATCATTTAATTTTATGTCCGAAAAGCTTTCCTCATCTGAAATGACAACTTAAGAATTTTCATGTTCTTTTTTGAACCTGGAAATAAACCCTTGACCCTTCAGAGGCACCCTGCTTCATCCCCCGATACCCACATACTGTATTCGGCCGTCGCACGCCTCAGCGCATCCTTTCTCAAGGGGTTTCTCCAGGCGCTGTAATTTTAAACAGCCGACTCTGATCACAACTTTGGCGCCTAATTAGTCTCAGAGTCTTGTACCATGGATGCACCCTCAGCGAGAAAACTCATCATCAGTCATAACTTTTGTTTTTGCACAACCCATTTTCAATAAAAGAAATACCATTCTGAGACAACTCTCTGTGGAAAAACTGGTAATTAATTAAGCAGAGCTGCGCTATCGGTCTATAAATACCAGACTGCCACAACTCTTCTCATCCTCAGCATATTTGCCTGCACTGTGTGGAACAATGCACCTGCTCCAATTTGCCTTATTTAGCTTTTCAACGTATCCGCCACAGGACATATTTCTGTTTTCACTAACTTAGGGAAAAGTATTGTGCCCTCCCTTTGCCATACAGTTAAAGCTCACAATGAATTATGTCATATTTTATCCACTGTACAGTTAACGCTGTTAAAACTACAAGCTTGAGTTTAAATTTGTTCTGACTCTACTGTGACTGGATTTGTAAATGAACAAATAAGCAAGGCTGATTTAGATTTAGATGATGACATAGTGGAACAGCATGTGGTGCCTCAATTAAGGGAAACAATGCCACAGAAAAGCACCATTGATGATTTTTTTCTTTTCTGTAAAGACAAGCAACTAAAGCCAGAAACTTTGCTGGGTTGCATGTTCTACATTTTCACCTTGCTTGAGATAACAAGTTTATAAAGCTTTGAGATGTCTGAGCTCCCAGTTCTAAATTTGCATTCCTATTGAAGTTATTACAACCTTAGAACATAAAACATGCTTGATAAGTGAAATCTGCTAAAACTATGGGTTAAATATTTTTTAGAAAATCCATTACATGAATCCTCACTATTTCATTTTATGTGTTCGTATGGTTAAAAAAAAAAAGAAGCCTAGCCAAGGAAACCAATAGATTGCACTGAATCTTCTCTTTTATTCAATCCCCCCATCCAGAGCAAGCATGGGGCGGCAGGTGACAGTGGATAGGAAAAATTCCTTTTTACAGGAAGGAAAACCTCCAGCAGAACCAGGAAGGGATTGTGGATATTCAAACTGACTGATTCGTATCAAAGAAGCAGACTCTGCTTCAAGTGAACCAAATACAGGAAGTGGACTACAAAGCAGCCCCTCCAAATCCAAGACCATGGTCCTCAGCTGGAAAAAGGTGGAGTGTCCTCTTTGGGTCGGGAATGAGGTCCTGCCCCAAGAGGAGGAGTTCACATATCTTGCGGTCTTGTTCACGAGTGAGGGAAGGATGGAGTGCGAGGTCAACAGGCGAATCGGTGCGGCGTCTGCATCGGTCTGTTGTGGTGAAGAAAGAGCTGAGCCAAAAGGTGGAGCTCTGGATTTACAGGTCGATCTATGTTCCTTCTCTCACCTATGGTCACAAGCTCTGGGTAGTGACCAAAAGAACGAGATTGCGAATACAAGCGGCTGAAATGCGTTTCCTCCGTAGGGTGGCTGGACTCTCCCGTAGAGATGGGGTGAGAAGCTCGGTCATCCGGGAGGATGTTCCTCCGCATCCAGAGAAGCCAGATGAGGTAGCTCGGGCATCTGGTTAGGATGCCTCCTGGACGCCTCCCTGGCGAGGTTTTCCAGGCAAGTCCCACCGGGAGGAGACCCAGGGGAAGACCCAGGACACGCTGGAGGAACTGCATCTCTCGGCTGGCCTGGATTGCCCTAGACATGCTGGCAAATGTGGATGGAGAGAGAAAAGTCTAGGCTTCCCTGCTTAGGCAGCTGCCCCTGTGACCCAACGCCGGATAAGCGGCAACAAAATGGATAAAAAGGGCATTGTGGGTTCAACGCGGGGCATTGTGGGTAAACACAACCTAAACATACATGTGTGGGACAATCTGGCCAGGAGAAATGGCTTGTGTTCAGACGGAAGAACTTGGTAGAACAGGGATCCTCAATCCTGGTCCTCGAGGGCCGGTGTCCTGCAGGTTTTAAAAGTTTCCCTTGACATCAAACTCTGCACAAGTCTGAGTCAGGTGTGGAAGAAGTTCTGATAGAGATATAGTCGGCCCAAGACCGCTGGGATTTGATACAGGTCCATGTTTTTGCCTTTATGAGGTAGAAACAGAAGTTGTCCTGCGTTAACCAATAGATGAGTTAGTTTCTTCTTTGTTGTGTCTTGTCTTCTCCTTCACTAATTCATAATGCACCTCAACCTGCACTCTGAGAGCAAAATATTGGAAAAAATATAGAACTATAAGATCTTTAAGATACAATGAAGCATGGTCACAAAGACTTTTATATGTAAGGAGAAGAATTTAAAGTTCTATTCTGGAGGAAGGGTGTGTGGTGGGTTGAGATAGTGTGCTGCCTCCCACTGTAAGGAGGTCAGCTTTAGATGCATCCCACACTAACTTGACTTCAACTCAACTTTAGCTCCTAATAGACCAACACATGTCAGGATCTTGCTGACAGTGTCACATGTGCAGGGTTTCCCAAGCTGGTAACATTACTATAGCAGGATCTGTTGCTATGGCAACATGGGGAAATTTTTTGCAATAAAATCTAAGCTGTATTGTGTTTTTGATAATCTTCAAGTTGGTTTAAAATCAGTGTAACTTGAGTCAAACCTCAGTCTCCTTTGTGAAAATCCCACATTTCTAACATTTTTACTTTCCAGTTTCAGGCCTCAACGACACTATTCTAAATGTACTTTTTTAAGCAGTTATTTTCCCTTCCTTTTGTAAAACTAAAAAATCTATGTCCAGGTGAGCTTAGTTTTCCAAAATATCTTCATTAACAATGAGAACATACAAGAGAAGAACATTCTGGGTATGCCCAGTTGGTTGATTCTCCTTTGGTGGTGACTATATGATGAAAACAATTGTAACCTTTTAAAATGCATCATCATTTTTCAACTTTTATCTCAATAATGTATCCAAAACATTTCAAGCACACAGAGTACAACTGAGTACAACTATGGAAAGCTTTTGCAAATATATTTTTTCTGGCTACAAATTCCATTTGCATGTAGATAAGACATGCAAATCCAATTAAGGTTCTGTTTTATCAAGTTAGTGTAGACAAGACTTTAGAAAGGGATATGTTCTTATGACATGTAATCCCCTTAAATCAATATTATGTTTGTATTACATTTTTAAACATAGTGAGAGAGAGAGAGAGAATCTGGTCCATGGAGTCAAAAGTTGTGTTATAACAGATACAAGTATCCCTGTTATCTTTAGCTTCTCACATGACATGTGCAGTTCTGAACCCCTGATGAGTCTCCAGTGTGGCGCGCATGCTATGCAGAGGATGCTGTAACAGGTCACTTGGCTCTGTCGGAGGGAAAGAGGCTAGAACAGAGGGAGAGAGAGAGCGAGGGGAGGATGGAAGATGAGGTTGGTAGTTCACTGCTCCATCAGGGGAATACCAAATAGGCCGGGAGAAAAAGGGAGACTTTCTCCTCTCAGATCAGAGAAATTGAAAGTCAGAAAAGAGCAGAGGCACAACAGAAACTGAAACCGCGGCCCCTGCAGAGAGGATGAGAAGACATCAGTGTTTTTCCCCCTTTTATCTCTCTTTTTTTAACCCACCTGAGACCAAGTACATTTACAAAACTGAGTTATTCACCGTGGAGCCCGGAGTTAGAAATGGCCAGGTTTGTTACTTGTGAAGCCCAATCGTTTGGCTGCAGCATAAAGATGACAGAGTGTGAAAGGAATGAGAGATTGGCAAGATGGGATTTCCAGATAAAAGCTGGAGGTGGGCAGGAAGCCTCAGAGGAGCATTTCCGAGTGCTATTCCACCCCTCTGCTTGGTGATTGGCTGCTTCCGCCCAACAACAACTGACAGTCCGTTTCAACCCGGCCAATTAGTGAAAAAAGGCCTGTCCTGTTCAGCTTTCCTCAGCTCAGTCCATCTACGACAGATCTTTTTAATTGTAAAGAATGTTGAGCAGCACTCTGGAGACTCCTGTGAAGGGGTGGAATTGTATATATTCTCCTTTTTAATATTCCCTCTCCCCTTGCTTCAGCTTTAGCACCCAGCACAAGCTGTTCCCTGCATGTTTAATTCAGCAGAAGGCCTAAAAGTGTTCTGCATTATCTCTTTGCTTTGCTCTGAGGGAGAAGGAAGGGAGACGGCAAGAGAGGAAAGCAGAAAGGGAGACAGAGCAAAGAGAGAGGAGGAAGAAGAGGCCTATTAGTTATTGCACTTGGCTTTTGTTGTTAATCCAGTTAAAGCCGAGCCTCTGCTAGGCCAGCTGAGACTCCAGCAAATGTGGATGAAGTTTCATCCTTCCAACTCTGGTTAAATGAGGTCTCATTGTACTCTGTAACCAATTTACTAAACACAGTGCTGGCCTGCTTCTCCAGATACCACCACCTCCTCCCACTGGGCTGCTTTTACACAGCTGTGTTAAGGATGTAATTCAGCATGATCTCCATTTCCTTTTTTTTCTGGTTCAGGCTATTTAAGGTCTTCATCTAAAAGAGCCCTTCGTATCAATTGTCTCACTACTTTTCAGTGTGCAAAAAACTCTTAAAGGCGATTTTTTTATTTTATTTTGCAGATTCTTGCACTTTTTTATTCATCTGTTTGATTGTATTTCTCTCACAAAATACACAAATATATATTTCTTTATATGAAACTTGGTCAAACTTTCTTTAGTGCAACCACCAACTCCAAATGACATTGGCTCAATGTCCTATTGCTTCCTTTGTATCCAACTTTCTCTCTTTCTGATGGTGACTGCTGATTAAGGCTGTTTCAAATTCAGGCTCTGCACACTTTGAAGCTGTTTATTCGTTTGTGAAATGAGACGACCTACCTAGTGTGCGAGAATTTCCCATAGTGCTCTAGTCCCCTGTTGCCTTGCAACTGCAGATGCAATAGCTGTCCAATGAAAGCATTCTCATTCTTCCCGCTAACTCCTTCAGATAGCTACATTAAAAGAAAAAAAAACTAAATGGAGCCAGAAAATTCCACTAAGTTTCTTTTTTAAGATTTACCTCAGAGGTTTTCTTTTTTTTTTTTTTTTAGATAGCCAGTCGACCATTTACAAATCCACAAATATTGAATATTATACTATTTTAAGTTTAGCAGACTTGAAGTTTATTTTAATATTCTGTCACATCTCTATAGTAAAAGAAATACTTACTTAAAAATTGACTCCTCGTCACTTTGCTGCTTATTCCCTGCCAGCTTGTTTGAAATGAATTATGGGAGAAAAGAGGCCTAAAAGGGATACACAGCCAGTAGCCTTCGCCACTGGCCAAACAGAGTGTGGGTTCGTAGGGTGGATTCAGAGGCTTTCGAAATGAGACAATACTTGGCGCGCTGCTGTGATGTATGCAGCTGACGAATCCGCACTTCGAAGTTTGCAGACCCTCAATTGGGACACAGCTATAGTTTTCCCTGAAAATGGCTGCCAAGACAAAGAGCTGGTACCTGTTTTCATTTCATACATGTTAAATAGTTCATGTATCTATTCAAGGTGAAACATTAGTCCAAATCAAGCCCTAATCTTGCAATTATGTTGGTTTCAGGAACCAATATAAAGCGTGTTTATGTTTATACCGGCGACCTAAACAACCGTAGTAATCCGAATGGTTTATATTTCGCTGCTCCAATGCACCTGATTCAAATAAAGCTTGCCATCAAGTTCTGCAGAAGCTGTTTAATGAAGCATCCATTTGAACAAGGTGTTTTGAAACTGAGAAACATATCAAACAGAGGAGTGGGTCCCCACGGTAAGATAGGAATACATGGTTCATTTTTAACACCAATGAATTATGCACTTCATACAAATCTGAATGTTTACCTTTGTTTGCATCAGTTCCAACATCTGTTGGAAGATTAGGGTATGATGTAAGTACCACCCAACATGTGTAGATCCATTTACAGCCTATTTGACAGTTACCTTACCCAATATATTGTCTGTTCTATTCAGCCACAGCCAGTGGCTAGTCTTTTTAGCAACAATTTGGACAAAGTAGTTTGTTTACAAGGTGGTTTTTGTGATTCTGAATTAGAAGATTGGCTTTTGGCCTGAGTCCCCTTCAGTAGGCCTATGTTGGGAGATGAAGAGTTGGCTTTTGGTTTTTCTTTTTCTTGTTTTCTTCTGCCGACCAGAATGTGCTAACTTGTTGCTGATGCTGTGCACAGTAGATATCTTGATTTTCTTTTTTTTTTTTTTAGCTCCTGTTGGTTAATTTTCTGGTTACTGGAGGTTACGCTACACTCTTCGTGCCCTGACATGAAAATGAATCTTGTTCATAATTCTTACTGTGAAAGGGGTCTTTACAGACCATCTTTAATTTGAACCAAACCAAGACCTCATGGTGCAGTTGAAATAAAACAAAACTTTATTTCTTTTGCAAGTAAAGATGTGAGCATTTATTTGAATTTGGAGTCATGTTTCTGGTAAATTTAACAATAAAATGCAATCATTTTTTGTTCTATCTCTACCAGCTCCTATGCAGAGTAAAGTCTAAAAGCTTTGATTCATAGTTTGAGCTTTTTTTTTTTACTTACTCTGTTCCTATATGATGGAAGGCAGGTAGTGAATAAGAATATGTTCTCCTAGTTTGAAAATCCTGTCTACCACTGAGAACACTGACGGAAACTAAATGGTAAATTTGCATGAAAACAAACAAATGAGCAAAAATACAGCAGCGAACTTCAGGGATACACCTGGAAGCTTTTTACTTGCATTTTTATATATTTTATATGATCAGTATGGATGAAAGGTTTAATCAAAATTTTAATGAATCAAAAGGAATTTCAGTATTTTTTATTCGGTTCAGGAAACTTGACAAATGTCTGTAATTCTTTTCTTTGTGTTTTTCTCCCTAAGACACTGGGAGATTCATTTTAACTCGTCCTTTTCTGAATAATATCATTAATTTCACTGTATTTTAGATTATTAGGGTTAGGTTAGGATTTCATTATAAAACTGAATATGAACAACCATTTTCTTCCTTCAAGAGTGCTAAATAGGGAAACCATTCTGCACTTGCAATCTAGGCATCTGAGGATGCTTAACTTCATCTTCTGTGATGACAAAAAGAGAGAAAGAAGTGTCTTTTTTTTCTTAATTTCCTCACTTTTGACAATTTTGGTTAATCTTGGACTTTTTTCCACCTTGTTGATGATCCCAAACTTTGTGCATCCAACTTGTGTAGAAACCAGCTCTGATTTTGCCACCTAAACTTTGACTTCTCAAGCAGATTTACATCACACAGCATCATTTTTTTCTATTCACAACTCTAAATTATGGATTTAATTATGAAAATTATTAACAAGCCAGAATATTATTGATTCCAATCTGATTCCGTACAGAAAAAAACTCCAAAAAAACATCTACAACACAGAATTAATTTATATAATTGTGGTAGTGTGCACATTAACAGAAGGCACGTGAAACTCACACAGGCAGACTATAGGACACAAATGTGGCAAAAAACAACAAGGGGTAGGTTCATAATTATGCACACTGTTATTCAAGAAGGGAAATAGAGAGAGAAAATATTATAATTCAAAAAAAGAGGGGAAAAAGAAACAGGATAGTGGTAATGATGACGCAGTTCTTTTAAATATTTAGGATGATAGTTATGGTAGATGGTAATAAAATCTAATTATAGTAAATAATGAAAATATCAGCAACAAAAATGAGAACAATAATAACGATAGCAATAATAGCAACAATGAGAGTAATATTCTTATCTTTATTTTCTCTTTGTGACGTCAGTTGTTTGAAAGTCATTCTCCAAAGACACAAATAAGAAAATAATCTTTACATTTAACAACTTTAAACTTTAAGCCGTAAGATTTTAAAACCTAACATGAAGCCAGAGCAGAGAAGCAACCGCAGGTGTGATGTCTTTATGCTTTTTTGTCCCAGTGATCAGCCTGACTGCAGTGTTTTGAATTACAGTTATTGGAGGAGATGGAGGAGCCCTGATTGACTGAGAACAGCTTATTACAATAGTTAAAGCATGAAAAGATAAAAGCCCCTACAACTCTTAAGTCAGCAGTTGTAGTATTTGTCTGGTCACTTTCACACCTGCTAGAATTGATAACCTTTTAGAATCACCTATTACTCTCCTCACCTGAGGTGGCACTGCATCACATTACTGGAGAAGAAAAGACAGACAACATATAAGAAAACTCGCTCATCTATTGGTTAATGAAACGCAACATCTGTGTCCACTTCCTATTTCCTTTGTTCACATTAATCGAACTGAAACCTTTGTTTTTAGGTGGATTAGTTTTCTTTTTTATGTGCATTAGAGTTTGGTTGTGCAGTCACACCTCCTCAAACAAACCCGACTTTCTGAGCAAATGAAATAGGGTTTCATCTTCAATAGGGTCAAACATGTGATTCATGACAGAGCTGATCCTCACAACTAAAGCCAATGGGGCTTTATGACAGAATTTGGGAGACCCCCAACTTATTGAAATTATGAAAGGAAATTTTGGGGGCATATAGGATTTAATGTCAGAAAAACAAGCTGTGACACATGCAAAGCTACTGGGAACTGTGTGCCTGTTCAGCAGTGTGACATCAACTTTACAAAAAAAAAACATAATTTACATTATGGTCCTGAATAAGCTGGCCAAGAGGTAGCATGTAAACAGAAAGGGACCCAAAGATTGAGCCTTGCAGTACACCACAGCTGAGCTGAGCTACCGAGGAGTTTACATGATTCATAGTGACAGAAAAGTTTCTGTTAGACAGATATGAGCGCAAAAACCGAAGAGCTGAATCCTTAACTCAGATGCCCCAGCTGTCCCCATGCATGTTCAGGACGGGGATTTAATCAAAGTCAAGTTTTGATGCAATCCATTGTCTTTCTTCACAAGTCCTTTTTTTTTAAAAACGGCTCATATGAATACCAATTGGATCACAATGAATTGGCTTGAATTGATTTTGTCTGTAAAGTATCCTGAGACGACTTTGTAGTGAATTGGGGATATATGAAATAAAATGAAGTGAGGACTCAAAACGATGGAGGAGGACGTTCATGATCAACTGTCTCAAAGTCAGCAATTAAGTCTAAGAGAACTAAAACTGAACAGTCTGCACGCAGAAGATAAATGTTAACAAATCTATCATTAAGATCTCTGCAAATTTGACTGTATTGTAACAGAAAACACTTAAAAAGCACAAAATTTATGTATAATCTTTATATAAATACCGGTACTGGTGGAGAATTTCGAGGTTTCAGAAATCAGACTGACTTGATGAAGAATGATTCTTGACTCTAATATAGTATGACAGAAAGTTTGCACTATAAGACCTACTGTGACCGCAGTATGAAGGGATGACATTTAATTATCACTGTGTCAAAGCTGATAAAGTGAATCAATGCATTGCCTTAATGCAGCACATAGACGGTTAAATCCCTTCTTCATGTAGAGGAGCAAACAGGTCAGAGAGTCACAGCTTATAAAAAATGCATTATAAACACAAAAGTAAACACACAAACCACCCTGTGATGACCTTGGGATTTTTCACTGTATGAGAACAACTTGAGATGCCGTGACATTGACTCGATGTGGAGGGGAGGAAAAAAAGAGGAAAACCTTTAAAGGTTTGGATTTTCACTAAATAAAATATGTGACGAGCCAAGATGTGGAGAACCTGTGGACCTCAAGGTTCCTGCGATCAACAAGTTAACTGGAGAAAAACCTTGTGTTATGGATTTATTTTAGACAGAAATGGTTCAAAATGAATTCTCCAGTATTTTGTGGTGGGAGAGAAATCGTGCCTTACCACAAAGTGAAACCTTGACTTCTTATTCTGTAATACAAAACTTTAAAAGTTTTTACTCAGTATTTACAACTTTATTGTGGTATCACTATACTGCTTTGGATATTTAAATGGCATGAATGGCTACAAATACAAATTCAAAAGAAACATCTGGACTCTGGACTGAACTTTTCTTGTGTTTTAATAATGTTTTATTCAAAAAGAGCAAAAGTATTCAAAAGCAATAATCCCCTTTCAAAAGCATAACCTATTTTTTCAAAGATTTATCAGTCATGAAAAAAGATGAATGATATATTACGTTTCACTGCATTTGAAAGTAATTTGAAACGATTGAAACACTTTTTTTTTTTTTAGATTATCTTCCCCATGCAAATGAAATGTTTCCTCTTTCCTCTTCTGATGAAAATCCAGCTCTGTGACTGAATAGGAGATTACAACTCTTACAAACACAAATGGTTTTTTTATAGTGCAAAGCTTGCCGTGTTGGACAGCAGCCCGGCTTCTTTTCAGAGTGAAAATCACAATACCCAAAACTCTCCCTGCACCAGATTTAATGTTTCTGTCAAAGAATCCTTCAGTCTGTTTGACAGGACAGAAAAGAGAAGATATTAAGGATTTATTCAGGGGAGAATCGGGGGGCTTATTCCCAAACTATGGACCAAACAGAATCAGCAACTCGCTTCATGATGCATGTTACTGAAACTGACTATGAAAACTGGGAAGAAATGCTGCAGGCTGCCGCAGTTTGAGACAGAAATTTTTTCTGTTTAGGCCTAAAGAGAAAATGTCTGTACTGTACAGTGAACCACAGATTATTCACCCTGTCAGAGCAGGGAAATTCTACGCTGTAAGCACTTAAACTATAAGCGATTAAACCAAAAAAAGAGAGATTCAGTTTTGGTGGAGATCATGTGAAAAGACATGCCTCAAACTCTTTAAGAGCTTCCTGACATTTATTTCTTTCATTCTCAGACAAGCTGAAGACCAAACTCTTGTACAGCTGCCAGATTTTATAACATGTTCGCTTGTATTTTCTCTTTCCTTATAAGAACTGTGCCACAGCAGGTCTGCGCTGATGACCAGCCTAATATGTGGCTGTCATGGAGTTTTCCCTGAAGGGAAAATTAGACAGATGAGTTTTTTTAAGCAGCTAAAAGAGTTTTTCTCTTTTTTTTATGCCAGTGAAGAAAATATACTGTATCTATGTAAAACAAGAAGGGTTTTATTTTTGTTGCCACTGACGATGGCATAGATTTAACAAGGTGATGGAAACGTTCCTCAGAGGTTCTGCTCCATATTGACATGATAGCATCACACCGTTGCTGCACATCCATGATGAGAATCTCCCGTTCCACCACATACCAAAGGTGAAGTATTGGATTGAGATGTGGTGACTGTGGAGGCCGTTGGAGTCCAGTGAACTCATTGATCTGAGCTTTGTGACATGGTGCATCATCCT
>JBBBVU010000018.1:25440569-25451048 GCA_037177055.1 Atherinosoma microstoma
ACCTGAGGGATCTGGTTGGTTCATAACGAACCAGAAGTTCCTGAATGTATTTTGGCCCTAAACCATTCAGTGCTTTGGAAACTAACAGCAGGATTTTAAAGTCGATTCTTTGACAAACAGGAAGCCAGTTTTCAGTTTACTCAACATGTCCGAAACTTAGGCAACATATGAACTGTATGAGTACGGTTCACACTTAAACCTGCATCTAGATAAGTTAAGCTGTTAGAGGGAAGCTAATGAACTGGTGCAGTCACCTGATAACTATCAGTGGAGTTTAAGTTGAGGCTGCTTGATTTTGAAATGAAATGGCATAAATGTATCTTTAATATTAGAAATGTGGAACTTTTTATTAGATTACTTAAATGAGTTTATCTGAATAGAAAATGTATTCTGAAGGAAAATGCGATGGACTAGAAGTAGGATTTTTTCAGCTCTAGTGGCCTTTATTGAAAGTGGCTGGACAGCAAAACTCGTCTGAAAACCCATTTTTATGACTTGGCCTTCAAACCAGCATGAGACTCTGGTTTTGTTTTTATTTGTTTTTTTTTTTTTTTAGTGTTTTCATTTGTTTCTTGCGGTTTTTATTGTTTTTAAGGGTTTTATTGTTTTATGGCTTTACCGCTATTGTTCCTGTTTTTATTTTGCACTTTATTCTTATTTCCGTAATGTGTTTAGCACTTTGTTTTCAACTCACATCGTGTTAAAGTGCTTTATAAATATAGTTAAGTTGGGGAAGGGCGGTTGTGGGGTGGGGAATCACAAGCAGCGGGGGGGCCCGGGGCCTGGGCTCGAGCCTGGGCCGGCTGCACTGAGTAGCATGGGGCGGCTGCTCAAGCAGTTGAGCTACACGCCACCCAGATAAAAGTAGGATTATTTATAAGAAAAGAAAAAAATTAATGCCCAGCAGCTGGGATGAATTATTATTATTATTATTATTATTATTGTTATTATAGACTGAAACAGTACTGCTCAAGACTCTCAAACCAAATAGTGAATGAGACTATAAATAACAATAAGTGACACAGTAGATCCAGGCTGTGATAACAAAAACAAGAATAAACCCAAAACAACCTCTCAGACACACTGAGCATCTTTAATCATGGCAGCCGTTGTTAGATGGCCGGAGGTTCTTGGTTTTCTTACTTGTCACCATTGAGATTTTTGATCGTATTTCTCACATTTGGACCGGTTTAGGTTCAGTTTTACCAGGCAGGAAGATAGACATATAAAATCAATGTAATGGCTTAGACCAGGGGTGTCAAACGTATGGCCCCAGGGGCCAAAACTGTCCAATCTGGCCCACATGATGAATTTAGTAAATGTAAAAATGACTGTAATTCCTCATATTTTAATGCAAGTATTATTTTTAATGTTAGAATATAAAACATTTCCAAGGCATGGGGGGTAACTTGTTATTTCTTTTACAGCTTTCTTACTAAACCCCCCTTTTAGGTTTGTATCTCATGAGCAGCAGAAATATTCCTGGATCAGTTTAAATGTCCAAAAGTGTCAGAAACGAAAACAAAAATCCCCAGAAACATTGTTTATATCTCATCATTAACTCAGTTACTGACCATTTCAACCAATATTTAATACAGGGCTGTTTTTACCTCCCAGTATTTTGTTTTGTATGAGCTGAGTCAGTTCATTTGGTCGGGATTACGGCAACGATGTGGAAATGTACAGATACGTACATATAAAATAACTTCTAGCTCTTGAAAGTTACTTTAATCATGATGTGAAATATGATATTTTCAGTTCCAGATTCCTGGGATTAAATCTTTTGGGATTTTTTTAGCTTCATTGCAATTCGTAATTTGTAATTCACGTGTAAATGATAAACTAAAGCAAAATATTGTTATTATTCTTCAAAAATTTCAAGTTGTTCATAATTAGGTTTCTAAAAGGATGCTTCATTAAATGTAAATATATTGATAGTGTCTGTATTCTTTAGAGGGGAAAATATGGAGTTTTTGTTATTTATAGGTTTAGTTGATATTATTTTCCAGGTTGTTCACTTGAGATCAATTTGCGCTGAATGTGGCCCCTGGACTAAAATGAGTCCCCCCCTCTCTTATCTTCCCAGACATTTGTGGTAACCCTTCGGCCCACCATGCGGCCAGCCCATCTGGCATTTGCCAGATTGCCCGTCCGAGCCTGGCTATCTCAGTATCCTGTGTAAAGAGGATGCACAGATGTACCCAATCTTTATAGCAATCTTGCAGCAGGAGAGCAGTTAGATGGGCACATGGAGAGAGGATCTGCCCGACCACCCCATGTTCCTCTCTGTAGGGAGGCAGGCACAGCAGAAAGAGCTGCAGGGACTCGTAGACCTGCAAAACCTAGATTACTTACTGCATGCATTCTAACCACCTCTGTGCCTATATCATCTTAAAGTCAACAATCATCAAGAAGAAAATAAAAAAGGAGAAATAAACATTGTTTGACATCATCCTGTGGCATCTGTTCAGCCTGCAGAGGTGGATTTATTGTTTCAAGTTTTTCAGATGAAGTGTCTTTACCAATTATTATTTTATTTTCCTGTGTATAAAATTCTATCGTCCAGGTGGAATAGAAGTCTGCATGTTTGGAGGAGTTCACAGAGAGAACTTAATAAATGTTTTTAATAAATTTGATCTGATTTAATTCCAAATAATCATTAGTAGAGGTCTAATTCCTCATGTTTATAACAAAGCCAAGTTCATGAATCTGTTTAAGAATCAGCTGTATTAGAGAAGGTTTTGGAGACGAGATGCTTGATTTTTGTTTGGACATTTTTCATCTGGTTTCTTGGATTAATGTCTCGTCTCCTGTTCATGATTTATAAGGTTGGTCTTGGTCATGTTTGCTGCTTTTTTTTCTCCTGTCCCAGATGTAGACGACTCCTATCTGACAGCTTTGGACAAGATTTGGACAAAAGAAGCATCTGTGGCAGGGAACAACAACGCTGGTCCTCGAGGGCTACTGTCTAGCAGGTTTTAGATCAGTTTTCAGGGCGTGTTCACACCAACCCTTTGATTCAAATCTTAATCCGTTAGCTCAGAAAGTCCGCTTCGTTTGGGGAATTGCTAATGCGCAAACAAACTTCAGTAATTCTTGATGCAGCGCCGTCTCTGGCAGGAAGTGGAGCATGTTATATAAACAGTTTGATTCGTTTGAGTCTTGCAATGTGCACGCAAACTCGTACCGGAAGAATGTTGCACCCCCAAACTGGACCGAGTCTAGCGGACTATCCCAGTGGGAATGCACCCCTAAGATGGATTTATACTCGTGCTGCATTTGCATGTGTTCGGTTACTCTGTATACTCGGCGTAGGTCCACAGAGGCTTGACGCGCACCTCTTCCAGACCCGACATGCACCCCTGCTTACAGTGCAGTTACATGGAAGTACTCCCATGTGATTGGTCGGTTTGTGATCACATGTTAACAGATTTCTGGAGCATCTTGCCGAATTTGGTGCTATCTGCGGCAGAGAAACTGCAACATCATGCCATAACCCGAAGCTCGTCTGCAAGAGCACATATCAGCAGTGTCTGCAGCACCAACCCGACCATACGCAGATGATTGAGAGAAACCTGGGACACCCATTTCGTTTGAATCAAGTGGAAACGTCTAAAACCTGCAGGACAGTGGCCCTTGAGGACCAAAGTTTGTGATCCCTGATTTAGGGTTTCTAAATTTAACAAAGTTAAGCAACGGAGGGTTAACGTTATGTCAGGTTTGAGTCTCACCTGTGAGAGTCACATCAGGTGGTGACAGCCTCCGGTGTCCTTGGCTTTAAATAAGTAAATCAACTCACCTCTTTATTAACTTGTGCTTTTTTATGCAACCTGATTTTCCTTTTCAACATTAATTTCTTGTCCCGAGCTTCAGTTGCGGTGCATATCGCTCTCTTCAGCTCTGGAAGCTGTAAAAAGGTCTCAGTTGATCTAAAACCCCATAAATCTAAGTAAGTTATTATACTTCTCTTGTCAATTAGATAGATGAGAACAGTGCACTTTTTTTTTTTTTTGCTTCTTTACCACACAGTCTAAAGGCTGCAGCAGAAGACGTTTGAGTTAATTTGTCTTACTTAACATCACAGGTCGTGTGATGTGACAGTTGCAACACAAAGAAAAGTCTCACTCTAAACAACTTTGAGCAAGTACAAACACAATCCACTTCTAATTGCTGAACACAGCGCAAAAGATATATATATGTATATATATATACATATATGTATATATATATATATATATATAATATATATAATATATAAATATGTATGTATAATGTTTGAGTGTTGAATAAAACACTTTGACTACTAAATCATGTACAGCATGAAGTATCTAAACAGGCATTTATTTTAAATGAGGTCTTCTCACTCCGACTCCGTAAATTCAGTGTGAAGATTTGCTTTAATTGCCCGATTGAGTGATTGCAATTAGCATTAACAACACTTTGTTCACCAAGTACAATAAATGCACACGGATCTGTCTTGCTGAGGGTTCTCTGAGGAATAATAAAAACCTTTTCCCGGAATTCATTATGTCATCTCATGCAGTTTTAATTTGCTGACATGATCACGTCTCTCCATGGGCCAGGAAGCAAAGCCGTCACAAATATTCCATAGCTTTTTCTCCAGTTACTAACATAAGATTAAGCATGAAAGGAACAAGTTCATTTTATGTTGATTTATTGAAAATATTCTTTGTGCGCGACTTTGGTTGGTTGACTGACTTGATAGTCAACAGGATCTGCAGGGGGTGCCACAGGTGGAGCGAATAAAGACGCACAGAAGCATGAGCAAAGCAACGGTGGTTGCTGGTCTCGTGGGGCTACCTGCCAGAGCAACATGCTCTCTGCATCTCCTTCTGCTTTATCGAGAACCACAAACTTGACAGTGCAATCATAACACACCATAGGATGAAATGAAAATTTACCTTCAGGATAAAAAGAAAACATACAATGATCAGGGGGCACTGCTTATTTTCCAGTAACAGCACTAGGTAAATGGTTCGTATGGCTTTCCCACTGGAAATGAAAATTATAGTGTATACTCTATGTGTAGAAAATGAGCTGCCAAGGGTGAAATCGGATAAATTACATCCCCTTTGGAAGAGATAACCGCCGGAGAAAATGGAACATCTGAGATTAAAATGCATCAGACATCATGAGTGAAACTCCACTCAGTCAAAGCAAAGAGGCGAACCACAGCATAACCACTTTTAAACACAATAATCTGGTTTGTTTATATGTTCAAAATGTGTTTGTGTCTGAATAGATTCCTACATGGTGAGGTCGCAGCCGACCAACCTGTAACCATGAATTTATTATTAATCGTGATTCATATCTAATCCTAACCAACTGCAACTTATTGCAAAGTTGTTGGACAACGCAGATCAGATGGGGTTCAAACCTCCTCTTACTTCCTTTTATAAGCATTTATAAACATGTCAATTTCTGCTTAAACACTGACTTTTGTTTGATTTTTTCATGTTCATTTTTAAAGAACATGTAGACGTGCAACTATTTTATCATGTGAAATGTAAAACATGGGCATGTGATGCAGAAGCTTCTCGCCTTTTTTTAAACATTTTAAGAGCCGTTGCTCGAGGGGCACCGTCCTGCAGGTTTTAGTGTTTCCCTGCGACGACACACCTGATTCAAATAAAAAGGCTCTCCAACAACTTGCTGTCAATTTCTGCACCAGCCTGTTCATGAGCCACTGATTTGAGTCTGGGAAGACAAAAACCTGCAGGATGGTAATCCTTGAGGACCAGTCGGTGACCCCAGTACCAGAAAGCAGTGGGCTCTCAGTGGTTCACCTCTGTTGGTACTCCGTGGACTCTAACCTGGGTTCTCCAGACCCAGGCCCACCTCTGTAACCACTAAGCTACCACTCCACCTCACCCCCCACCCCCCCGTCCTTTATCCCCCATAATATAATATGCCCCATATTGTATTGTCATCAAACTTGTGCTTTACATCCCTGCACTAAATGAGGACGTGCTCTTAACTTTTCTTGCACTTTAAAAATTAAAAAAAGTTAATTCTCAGATTTTTTTCTTCTATTTTTCTCTATTTATTTCAACCATAAACACCTGGATAAGGCAACTAATTAATATTCATTAAAATACTCACACTTTTGTCATTAACCAAAGTGTAGAATCTAATCATTTGAGGCATTCATTTTTTCTGCACCCTGTTTATTTTCTAACCTTGAATTAATCAATGCACCAATTACATTTAACCCATTCACATTTACAGTGTAATTAGGAAAAATCATGTTTCAATCATTTTTCCACCAAACTAGCTTGAAAGAGACTGAATTAAGGGAAGATGTGTTTCTTTATAATGTCATAAAGCCAATATTTTGCCATGTTCAAAGCCTTTATCTATCAGTATGAGTGTCAAGTTGTGTTTTGACTCCTGTCTCATTCAGCTGTCGTCATTGAGTTTTAACTGAAAATTCATCAGTTGTAAACATGGCACAAGTCTGCATTACTGAATAATATCTTTTTGTGGACCTCAAGTCGAGTCTTCCTGGATCTCATTCTGAAAAAACGGAGTCATTCCCTAGAAAAGGCTTAAAACTTATCTCCTCAAACACCTTGTGTTGTAGTCTCCTTCTTACTAATATATTTTCTTATCAGCTTGGAAAAAACAATCCTCCTCCCTCTGTCTTCAGATTACTTTTGTTCATATTTCGGTTTAGAATCTCAACACCTCTATAATGCATTCGACCTTGCATTCATTACGGCTGGAACATTGTCGAGGCCTGTTCAGCTGTTCTTCACTATAAAAGTTCAGCTGTAACAAACTTTAACTTGAGAAAAATCCCAGGAGCTGAAGAATAGAAGAATAGAAGCAAAATGACTGAGGAGGTCATGGAAGTTGAGTTTTCAGTTATTGGTAAGGTTACAGGGCACGTCTCTCGTGTTATGTCTATTTTATTTCATATCAAGATTATGTTTGAAATGACTGACTCCGTGTGCCAAGAAAATTGGAATAAATTGGTGTGTCCTCCCTGATGCAATGATTGCAAGGAAAATGACATTCAAAGGAAGTGGACTGAAGCTATGCATCACCTTTAAATCTTCAATGGAGAGGAGTTTTAATGCACTTCATCTTCTCTCAGCGACTATGCATCTGTTGCTTGTTGACACAGACATTCACAATCTTTCAAATTCTCATCCTCACTTTGTTTTTGTGTGTTTTTATGCAGTGATATCTGACAACTGTTGGCTAAATTATCATGAAATATGGATATATACAGTATCCAATGGATGAATCTGACTTTGTCTGTTAAGGTTCTCCTTATTTGAAGTCATGGTATTGTACATAGGTTCAGTCAAGTCAACAGAGCAGGGTTTAGTTTCTCGAAAATGTATCGTTCTCATCCAGATGAGCTTCTTCAGTTGGAGTGGGAGGTTTTACTAGAGAAGCCAGAGCAGCCACTTAGGATTTTAGGATTGTCCACTAGACTCTGTACAATTAGGGACTTCGTTCGATTGAGGGTTGCAACATCCACCCGGTCCCAGTTTGTTCTCAAATGAATCGGTGCTTTTGAATAACGTATTCCCGTCATTGTCAGAGGCGGTGCTTCATCAGGAATTACTGAAGGAGAAGACTAGACACACAATGAAGAAGAAAATTGGGTGATGAAGTACATCCATGACATCAGACCAACTCATGGAGCTGCATCTGATCCTAGCGGCCTTGGGTCAATCGTGTTTCTATCAGAACTTTTACCGCGTTCTTTGCCATCTTTGCCATTTCTCCCAGTGAGTTCTTCAGTGGCTCAGCACCCGCGTGTTTGTGTTGGAATATTAATCCCGTGACAGCACGAGTTGTGCGTTCCATAAATTCATGATTCTGCAGTTCTGTCACATGTGATCATTATTATCAACCTTGTTATTTCAGATGCAAGCCAGGTGGAGCTAAACACACTTGGGAAAAAGTCAGGAAGAACATACTTCAAAGCAGCCAGCGAAGGCTTTATTTCTTCATCAGAAGGATTGCATCTATCCCTAAAAACTTTCTCTCCTAAGCTCTCCTCTCATTATCGTTGCGCCAGTCATCTGGATCTTCTAAAAAAAAATGGGCAGGTCTTTTTCCAAGAGAGCTGATTGGTCAGGAGGGTGGCGCTTTCTACTCGCTGATCTCTTATCCAGTACTTAACCTAACATCAGCGTCTGTTGCCGTAGTGATACATCGTGGTAAGAACTTAACCAGCTTCGTAGTACGGAAAACCCCGGGTTAACCCCGAAGTTACCCCGATGAGAGAAAATCCAGCTTCGTATTAGTACAGGCCTCAGGTGTAGAATATAATATGTGGATGTGGTGCTTTTCTTCATGAAAATAGAGCTGAGCCAAAAACAAAGCTGTTAAATTGGTTAATAGTTTTGCAACCAAATCACCAGTAAAATATGTTACATTTGCAGAAAACCATAAATATAATCAACGTGTTTAATCCTTTTGTGGATATATTGTTGTTCCATACATCATAGTTTAAAATCATTAGCTATATAAAGCAGAAAAAAGAAAAATGAGAGCGAGGTTAGGTGGTCTCACCCGAAAGCATTTGACTTCACCCAGAAACTATTCCTCCTCCTTTGTTTTAATCACTTATTTTCACAAAGAATGGCTAATAAATTCTCTGGAAATGTGGCTGTTTGTCGTCACGTGCTGTAAAAAAAAAAAAAAAATTTTAATAAAGTGTTGAAAACCTCCTCAGAAAGGTGGAAAATGGGGTGAAAGGCTCTGTCATAATGGAGGACTTCGGAGTAAAGCTTAAGCTTCTACTCCACAAAAGGAGAGCGTGAAGGTGGTCTGGGCACCTGTCTAATATTCCTCCAGGAAGCTTCCTAAATGGGATGTTCAAATGTATCAGATCCAAAACATGCTGGAGATTATATCTCTTAGATTAGGAAGCGTGGCTTCAAAGGAGCCGGAGATGGTGGGAGGAAGGTCTGGGACCTGGGAAAAAGAATATAAAATTGGTGATCATATCCCATTATTTCCTCAGCATTACTTAGCATTAGCATTAGCCAAGCAATACTGCTTAGAAAATGTTATGCTAAAGATAAGTAAATGGCACATGGCCGTAGAATGACTTCATGTGTGTTGGGATTATTTCCCCCGTTAGCCTTGCTTTCACATTGTTAGATTTTGTGTTAGAAAAAAAGAACTCTTTGAAAAGTGAAGGTTTGATTTGAGGCTCAAAGGGAGAGGACGGTGTTCTAGCTTTCAGCAGCTTTCCCTAGGTAGCCCAAATGGCAGATGGTGGAGAGACTGGTGTAACAGTGAAAAGCAAAATAAAAAAAGAATCGCTGATGGAGGAGACAAATAAGGCAGGAGAGGTGGGAAAACAAGTGTGAACCTCAGAGCGTTCGCTTGATGGAAAGAGCTTCGGGATTTGAGAGGGTTCAAAAACTCATACAGAGTTGATTTTATCTCTACTAGATGTCTAAGTCCCAGATCTTGGCTCACTATTAATATAACTGGGTGTTTTACTCACGGAACTGGCACAGGGGCCCCAAATACATTCTGGGATTATTGCTTTTTACTTTTGGACTGTAGCCATTGGCTAATTTTCACTTTCCTTCATCAGTAAAAACAATTGATTTATTCTAACCAATTTCCAAAGAGGCATCGCTTGTTTCATCCATTTGAAAGTTTTACTCCACACAGACATTAAAATCTCAGAGGTTTTTGGGAGGCTTTCTGACACAGAGCAATAAAATTAATGAGTTGCGCTTTGCTGTGACATACATGATGCATGCTGTGAAGCACACCACACTAGCTAGCAAGTTTGGTGTGACAAATATCCAGATATTCGATGCAAATGAGCCATACAGCTGGGGACGGAAGGCGAAATACAGGGAAAAGTTGATATGATGCATGTTTTAAATCCCCGGAGCTCTGCCTTGGAAATAATTTTCCACCCAGGTATAAATAGCAGGTCTTCAGGGGTGTAAAGATGATCTGGTATGACTCAGCACCTGATTTCTACTTTAAAAAATGTAATTGCATCCATATGCAGGTCAATGCAGCGATTTTAATGTACCGTAAACCAATTGATGGCCTAGTTGGTTAAATGGTGGTTAACTGCTGCTCAGAGCCAATAAAGCAAATGAATGAACAAGTCTGCAGCATCATTAATGACAGACTTGGGTTTGTTGATTAAGAGGAGTCTGCACACCAATTCAAACAGCCTATCAGCTGGCTCGCTTGTCCGATGGATACGCCCACAAAACAAATAAAAATGTCTGAAACTTATAAGCACTTACCTGCTGAGACATTAAGGTGGATCTGCAAAAGCATAAACAGCAACACACATGATTAAGTTGTAAAAAACCAAAAACGTTTTCCATCCATGACTTAGAAATAAGTCCACAAGCTCAAAGGAAACTTAAAAGGGACATATTATGCAAAAATCACTTTTATAAGTCCTTGGAATAGTCTCTTACAATGTTCTAAGTCCCGAACAGACCA
>JBBBVU010000018.1:25512376-25528617 GCA_037177055.1 Atherinosoma microstoma
AATACAAAATAAATATTTAAAATAGGTGTTTTATATCAAAATTTTAAATTTAAGAATTAGAAAATTTGATTGTATATATATATATATATATATATATATATATATATATGCTTAAAAATTTAATGTACAAAAATTAAATATTTACATATTAAATGTAAATATTAAACAACACAATCTCAATGAATAGAATTATAAATGTGTAACTAAGGCTAAATATTGTTGAAACTGCATTCACTTTTCTCAAGAAAATTCAGGTCGTTCAAAATGTTTTCTAAAAGTTTAGTCAATTAAATATAAACATGTTGATGATATATTGGCACGTGTTTGTTTGCACTTAAACACGGAAACATTTGGAGTTTTCATTATTTTTAGACTATTATGTTGTTTTTTTTACTGGTCTGGCCCACTTCAGACCAAATTGCGCTGTATGTGGGCCCTGAACTAAAATGAGTTTGACGCCTCTGCTGTAATCCATGTTGAGATCTTTGGGATTTTGTGGTTGTTGCAAGAACACTCTTGACAGCCTCTGCACCTCCGGCCTGTCTGCAGGCTCATCACTGCCTTGTGGTGTCATCAGCAAATTTAATGATGTGGATGGTGGGAAAAATGGGAGAGTGGAGGAGTGGTCTCAGCACAGAGCCTTGTGGAGCGCCGGTGCTGAGCGTGAGGGTGGAGGAAACAGTGGGAGCTGTATTCTTTATTAAGATCCCCATTAGCTTCCACAAAGTGGTTGCTAGTCTTCCTGGGGTCTTCAAAATGATTCTTTAACAAAAAACATACAAAGGTTAAAATTACACCATATAAGAAAAACAGAAAACACAAAGCAAACGGAACATGATAATCAGTAAGTAAAGTCACTCTACATATAGACCAAACAAACAAGTTTACAATATTTAGTTGCAAATACTAAATATTAGAAAAATCACAAAATGATCAAATCGGTTCATAAAAACAGTTACATTACATCTATGAATTTACATGGAACTAATTGTGTTTAAGTAACTTTTTAAAAGAAAATTTTCTACTGGTGTTTCTCACATTAGATAGGTTTATATTTCAAGCCAAAGATGCTCTATAATGTACAGTTTTCATCATCGTGTTTTTTATGGTTTAGGCACGACCATTTTACCTGTGCTCACTTGTTGAGTGTTGTGTCCATGGCAAAAAAAACAAAAATTCTATCTGTTCATAACAAACTGTGGTGTACCATTCCATATAACAATATGCATAAACATCAAAAAACAATATTTAGATTTATCGTCAACACTTAACCATGATAATTGTTTATGCATATCAATTACGTTGGCACGGAAAGGACAACGGAGAACTAATCGAGCTGCTCTATTCTGTGCAATTTGAAGTTTTTTAAGATGTTTTACAGGGAAATTTCAAATGTGATGAGACGAGTGACCGAAAAACATCACACATAAAAGAATATAATGTGTGGGTGGTTAGTTAAAGTCAATCTGCAGATATGTAAGGAGGAACCCAGAGCTAACAGTTTGTATCAGGATGTCTGGTATGATACAACTAAAGGCCGGGCTGTATACTCTCCTTGTGGTCCACATGACTCAGCACGGTGTGGAGAGTGATGGGAATGGCATCCTTTGTAGATCTATTGGACCTGTAGGTGAAATGGTACAGATCAAAGGAATGAGGGAGATGGCCCTTGATGTGTTTGAGTATCAGTTTCTCTAAAGACTGCATACCCAGTAGTGTGGGAGCCACAGGAATATAGTCCGCCAGGCTGTTAGCAGATGATGTTTAAGGAACAGGGATGATTATAGATGATTTGAGAGAAGATGGAGCAGAAAGGGATAGATAAAAGATGCTGGTAAAGATGGCAGCATACATTCATCCGGATTGGCAGCTTTCCTGGTTAACAGCACATTTAACGATGCACTTCTTAAACTTCTAATAAGATCCATCTCCATTTATATTATTCCTCTTTAGGGGAAAAAAATAAATGCACACTCACTGTGGCTCCTTCTGTCACTTTCACAGGCAACATTACCAGATAAATGATCAGCTTCAGAAAAACAAAGGAGATGAACTAATACTAGATTCAGTCCTCAAAAAAGTTGTTATTAACAGTTAAAATGTGCATTTTTAGCATCACCATGCCACTCATCTTCTGATTGTGCTGCACCAGCTACGAATACAAAATCTCTTCATCGCATAAGCTCACATTCGTCCTTCAAACCCAAGAAGCACCAGGTCTTCAGGAAACAGAAATCCTCCTCTTATTGGTATATTCTAGACCTTAATTGTCTCTCTCTGACACTTGCACCGTATTGTGTGATGTGTCAAATGCAGCATAATGTCTGTCCCTGATTAAGGGTCACATATCTATGCATCCTCAGCTTCTAAAACGGACTACAGGATGTCTTTCCACATGATTGTTTAAGAATTGAGAAGCTACTCATTGGATCAGTTGAGGTTAAATAACTTGTTGCAGCTGACACATAATCATGCAGTAACTATCCAATAGGAGGCTTGTACATTTTTGCTTTTTGGCCAGGCAATGTATTATACATACACCGGAATAAATATACCTAGACCGTATTCTGACTGAACCAGTGGAGCTGTAAACACATTATGCATGTAAACATAGTCCATATAAGACCAGAAACAGGTTTGAGGTGCAGCAGGGAGCATTTTCATGCAGGCAGGGACATTTGAGCGTGAAGGCAAATTCCTGAGAAGAGCGGTGTGATTTGTAGGCATGAAAGCAAAACATCCTGCTGTCAAATCAATAAATTATTTACTTAATTAAAGACAGTAATATAACTCCATATTAAGTTTCAGTGAGGTGAAGGAAAAGGAAAAACAAAAAACTCCAGAAACTGCTTTGAAAAAGTTATATATGAATTATTTTAACAGGCTGCATAGAAAAGTTGCCTGACTTCTAATTCCCTTTAAAGGCCTTCACCCCGATATCCTTCACATCGTCAACACCAGGCATAATTTCTTAATTGCTTATTAAAAGAGGAAGAATTACACGAGGGCCGGTCTGCTGAGAGAGAGGGCAAGGAAATAACAGTTGTTTTATCACAGTATTGCCAGTAATGCCCGACCCGGACTGGTGTACTGCTCCTTTATCTGATCTGCACTAGAGAATAAAGCAGGCCTGTAAAGTCGATGTTATCGTCTTTGTCTGCAGATCATTCCAGAAACTTCTGCAACTTTTCTCATTTTTTCCATCATTCGTTGTCACCGGCTTACAGACGATTGAAACCGCACACACACACGTCAGTGAGTTAGCCCACAGCTCTTCATTGGGTTAGCTGACACTGTAAAGGTCACTCCAGATTACTCATGGTCAGCTTACCTCTGTATGCAGCCAATACAACAGTTGCACTGACTCTGTCAGCGAAGAATTACACCATTGACCTTTTTGTGTTTACGTGTGGGATCGTGTGTGTGTGTGTGTCTTCCTCCATTTTGTTTCATTCCTCTGTATGTGTGTGTATTTGTAAGTTCATGTATATGAAGTATTTGTTTGTGTATTTATGTGTGTGTTGCTGTCAGTCTCTGTCTCATCTTGCTGCGGCTGCTCCTTTGGGTCATTGGCATTCTGCTCAGGCCTTTCACTCATAGTGACATTGAGATTATTGCTATTGCTGCCCTATCTTATTTACTTAAGTCTTGTGTGTCTGCATGCGTTTGTGCAGCCCGGTCCTCGGGGGTAATACGCTGCCGTTTTGTCTACATATTCTGTCAATGCTCCCCAGGAAAATGTCCCAGTTACACCCCGTCTCCTCACACAGGGACATTTTGTGGGGAATGTGCTGGCTGTATTTTTTCAGCAACCATGACTCCGTTCCAAAACCAGACAAGTTCAACACTAAATGATCTCATATGGGATTTGGAGACTGGATTATGAAAGACAAAACTTAATGAAAATTCAATGATCTCACATAGATGCAAACCTGAAGATGCAAGATGAAGATCTGATAATTCAAGAAACTTGATACTAAGATTTGACATATTTGTGGTTTATCTAAAATCTAAAATATCAATAATGACTCCGGCAGGTGGTTTGGATTCCATGCACAGCACTGCATCCAGCTCTCATTTCTCTATATTTTGCCTCCAAGCGGCCAGGTTTTCTTGTAATCCTTGAGAATAGTCTTGAGCAATGGTCTTCCAGGCTTTCTGAAGGACTTTTTAAGTTTTTCTTTGGACGTTGGATTCTTTTTCACACATTTTCCGTCTAGTCCTTGTAAAGGAAACCACTTCACACTGAGCTATGAATCACTGAAGCAGAAAAAGGACCCATTCTATTGCCCTGGGATTGTTAGTCACATTAAATACACATGATTTTGTTCCCTCTCTTTTTTTTTTATTGCATCAATGAAAAATATCAAAGATAACAGCCTGACAGACAGAAGATAGTATTTCTGCAGCAGCAGGGTGATTCCCAAAAAAAGCTATTAGATGAATACTTGGCATATCTCAGCATGCTGTGCAGCGTGTCCTTAAAGCATTTGAGGAAACTGGACAAGTGGAGGACAAAAGAAGAAGTCAGGTAGGAGGTGAACAGTATCTGAAAGTGATGATCTTAAGAAATAACGGAAAGATCTGAAACATGACCTGAGAGATGCATCTGGACCTTCAGTTGATCCGTCTACTGTTGGCTGAAGCCTCATCAGATGCCACGTGACACAAAAACTGGACTGAAAACAAATAGCAACAGGTCTGAAGGAGGGATGGATCCTCCTCAAAGCCTGGACATCAATGTTATTGAAGCAGTTTGGGATCATCTGGAAAGAAAACAGAGCAAAAGACAGAAACATCCCAAGAAGGATCCTGGAGAACTACTGTATTCCTGAAGACTATTTTCTAAAAATTACAAGTAAATATCGATTTATTTTTCAAGGGTCTTAAAAATGGGATAGCTCTGTTTTTTTGCGGTGGCTGAGAATTGCAAACCACATTTACATTTCACAGAACACATGAATAATTTGGAAAACAAAATTACATTTAGAAAACAAACTTATATTTCATAAAATTTATCTTTTAAGAAAACAAATCTACATTTTAGGAAACAAATCTATATTCAAAGGGAACAAATATATATTTTAGGGGGAAAAAATTATATTTTAGGAAACAAATCCATATTTTAAGGAAACAAATCTATATTTTAGGGGGAAAAAATCTATTTTAAGGGGAAAAAATGTACATGTGAAGGGAACATCTGTATTTTAAGGAAACAAAATTGTATTTGATTTTTTAATTTGTTAATATGCTTTTTAATTTAGATGTGTTTTGCACTTCTCAGCCACTGTAGTTTTTACCTTGTACGCTGGGTTTATTTTCTACGCACGTTTTAGTCTTTTACTGCACAGCAATGACTTATTTATGTATATATTTTCAAGAAAATACGACCTGTTTTCCTGGAAATATATAAAGAAAGAAAGATGGCTCAAAACATTTGCACAGAACGTTCACCGAGACAGATTTCAACCTTGAGCTTTAAAGGAGAATTTTTTTAGGATGAGCAGCTGAGTGGAGAAATACTTGCGGAGTTTTATCTTTTCTTTACAGCATTTGATGTTTTTGTCACTGGCGATGTGTTTCGCCTCGCTGCTTGACTCTCCTCATCAAAGTGTGTGTTGACTTAGTTGTGAGTGTTTTACAGCATGTGTGAGTAACAGTCGGAGTCCGCCCCAACAGGGGTTTTATATGTGCGTGCTTGTGTGTAAGCACTTCTTATCACCTTTGAAACATCCACTAGTGTGTACACAACACACACTCAGATCACAACCATATAGTGAACACAGAGAAAACAGCTCTCAGCTGCAAGTCTGCATCCATATAATCTGTGGAGTGTTGGTGTGTGTGTGTTCCACTGAGGTGTTTGTGTGTTTCAGTGAATGCACAAGTTTTTTTTACTGTGCTGTGATTATGCAGAGTGCACCTGTGTGTGGATAGATCTGTCCGATGTAAAGCAGATCATGTTTATTCAGGTTTGCATCTCCAGGCGTGTGTGTTTGACTGAGCTGCAAAATCATAAACGTTGCAATGATGAAATCTTTTCAGGCCAATCCTCTGTTTCTTTCTTTTCTAACTCACTTTCGGAATAATCCATTCCGCCTGTGAAATAAGGAAAAGTTCTGAACTTTACATATCCCTCCTGTCCCTCATTTTCTTCCTCCCCTGCTGAACGCAGCATGCCCTTGCAGAGATACATCTCAGTGTGGTTTTATTCTGTGCTTATTCCAGCCCAGTAAAGTCCATGTTTGGGGCTGTTTTTCTTTGCATTTCAACTATTTTTCTATGTGTAAGAGCATGAAATTCTTGGCCCTACACATGAACCATCTCGGTGGGCCCCCATGCTCGCTTGATCAATATCTCATGCATAATTTTCCCAAGTTATAACACAAAGATAAATATAATCTTAAATTGACTTTTATATTCAGAAAATGCCTAATTGCCAGCATAATGAAAATGAAATTACCTGAAATGGGTTTGAACAAAAGTGTTGAGAAAATAAATGTGGCAGTTTGATTTTATCCTTACTTCCCTGCCAACATGATCTCACCTTGTCTCACATCTGCGGCGATGATCTGAACCTGCTGCTGTGTCTCAAACTAGTGTGGTTCATGATGTTAATCTTTCCTAACACTGATATATTACAATGTTATCGTGGCTTTGGCTTTCCGACCTTAAAAGTCCAGATTTGACTTGTTTGATGGCGCAGTGATATATATCGGAGCTGATCGCTGCCTGACCTATACATGAAGTTTGTTGCAGCCGAGTTTCCCTTTGCGCATGCTTCACATGCTCTCTCGTTTAAAGACTTATTTGTCTTCTCTTGCTTTTAAACCAGACTGAGCTTTGGCCATTTTTTGCTGATTATTTGTTTCATGCTTGTCTTTTTATAGTCTTTTATTCCTCTTATCTCTTTAGTGTTTAGTCCCCCTTTTTATTTCTAATTTGTATTTCTATTTCATCACTCTTAGTTATACAGCACTTTGGTTACCATATGTTTTTAAACATGCTTATAAAAAAGTTGACTTGACTAGCTAGCGGATATAAATGCATTCAGCAAAGAAACTTTAGAAGACATTATTGGAGGAAGAGAGGAAACAAATAGAGAGCAAGAGATGAAACAAGAGTCAAGATAAGACTGTATTTTACTGGAGTGAGCTCTGAGTACTGGTAGGATGCAAGATGGTTTCCGAATTAGCCGTTAATAGGGGGCGCATCACTGAGTCTTTAAATCGGACTCAAATTCACCAAAAGTAGGTCAAGGATTAGTTGAAGTTGAAATATTTTCCTCCTTTGTTTCATGTGACTAATTTGAACCGTCTGTAAAGTTATGGTATTTCATTACAACTTTTCAGGTTTGTTGCATTCAGTTTTTCAGATAGTGTGATGACAGGGGCATCTTCACAATCCCAAGAATACGAGGAATGCATCGATACTAAATAAGTCCTTATTGATCACTAAAAAAAAAATCCCAAAGTTCCGTTTTTTTCACCACAAGGTCCGCAATATTTTGACGGCTAATGATTAAGCTTAGCATGCTGCCTTCACTCTGACACACTAACCTCTCTTCTCAAAGAAACCTGTTCCCTGTTACATCATTTTCTCTCCCTCTTCTTTCCTTCTTTTCTTGCCTGGTTTCTCTTTCTTTGTGGAAGGACAGGACCTTTTCCTGCCTTCCGCTCCTCAGGATGTCGGATCATTCTATATTCTTTTAGCTCGGTATGTTGAATCTACCGGCTGCAGGTATGGACTAAACAATTTTGTTCCTTTTTAAAGCGCTGATAGATCCCTCTGGGACCATCCATCATTGTTGTAAATGCAAAATTCAGTCTCTCAAACACTTTATTCATAAATTAATTAATAATCTTAAAGATGCAACACAATAAAACTCTCTCTCAGGCTCTTTGAGGGCCCCTCCCTGCGGTGGACCCTGCATAAATTGGCATTTTAAAAGTAAAAGACTGTCTTCGTGCAGTTCTTTCAGGTGTACGTAGGCCTGAAGGAATAAACACGTTGCAATTTCATGCTTGTAAATGGTAGCCAATGCAGATCTGTGTAAATAACAGCAAAGGGTCACATAAACATGCTCACTCCCAGATATAAGGCAGATGGCGGGAAAGACGACAAGCAGGTGAATAACAAAGAGAGGAAAAAGCAGCTGAGGGAGCCAGATGGAGGAGCTGAAAGGCAGGTCAGCTCAGTGCTTATGAGGCTGCAGAAGGTGGCGACTTCCTCCACACTTTTCAGAGCGTCAGTCAATATTTGAACACAAATATTGAGGATGAGGAGGAAGGACCAAGGTACACATCTCAGCTCCCAGAGATCCAGATTCAAAGCTGTGAAATCAATCAATAATTCCTGGCATGCATCCTCCCCCCCCTCATCCCCTCACAGTTATTTCTGATCATAAATCTGGCTGCGCTCTGTCTATCCCATCCAGCATTATTCATTCATCAAAATCCTGCTGGTGTGCCGACATGGAAACATGGAGGTAAACAAGCCAGTGTTAGTGAACATCACTTCATCCTGCCACATAATTTCCACATTTCCTGCACATTTCTCTGTAGAGTGTGAAAAGTATATGAATCAGGAACACCATGGGGACCAAAATACAAAAAGCAGCAAAATCCTCCTGTTTTCTCTACGAGCTCAGATCCATTACACCAAAATGTTACTTTTTACAGAGACAGATGTTTGACTTCATATCCAGAAATATTTCCAACATCCTTATATGCATCTGAGCTTACATGCTGCTGCATTTGAAACATGAAACTACTAAGGCTTGTGTTTATTTTGTGGCTACTTTGAAGGCACCTGCACGAAACTGACATACTATTACAAACCATAAATGTCTATTAACTGATCCAGATGAAATGTTTAATTATATCTGCTGCAGTTGCTCCTCAGATGATGCTACGGAGTCAATTCCTCCTGCTGAAAATCCATATATAATCCAATGTGATGTGAATGGAAGCCTGAAATTGCTGTGCTTTCTATGAGGAAGTAACTTCTTCATTTAACATTGTCAGGGCCAAATCTGAAACTCTGATATTCAGCAAAAAGACTCAACGAAGGCTCAGAATTAAAAAATTTTAAGGTTAATTTGGTCAAAGTTCAACAAGAATCCAACCACACAGACACGAAGCGGTGATGTGTCTTGTTTCCTTTAATAAAGGATGATCCAGTATTTTCTGTGCGGAAGGATACTAAAGGCAAGTGATTAGAATTTTGACTGCAGCTTGGATCAGGGATCATAAACTCAGGTCATCAAGGCCTACTATCCTGCAGCTTTTAGATGTTTCTCTACCCAAACACACTTAATTCAAATGAAATGGCCCTTTCATTTAAATCAGAAAAAACATCTAAAACCAGCAGGTCATTGGCCCTTGAGGATCGAGTCCTCCGTAGATTAGATACTCCTGGGTCATTTTGGTTCATTTGGAAACCTTCCACAACAAAACAAAATATTTAACTGGACCCATTTAACCAGCTTCAATGCTGAGACCTAAACATGGATGGAACTGCAGACTCAGTCGCTCTGGGGAAACTGTCCTGCTGGACATATTTTCAGTTTGGATTAAGAATTGCTCAAAAACCCTGAAGCTGAATTATTCTCTCATGTAGAACAGTGTTTCTCAAACAGTTTTAAGCGATGTTCCCCCTGTGGATAATTCTTTTTGCCAGTACCCATTTTAAAATGACATGATGAATGTCAATGATCCATGACTAAATTGTCTGACGACATTTTAGATTACAAACCCTCGCGGACCCTGAGGTGCTCTGGTACCGGCCCTTTTAGTTGCACCCAAAGTCGGAAGCAAAACCTTTGGGAAGGCCTCATTCTATCACTATGGCCCTAGACTCTGGAACCACCTGGCAGGGAACCTCAGGGCCGCAGAGACCGTTGATGTTTTTAAAAAGAGGGTCAAGAAGACCTCAGTGGTCTTGGGTGGGCTAGCTCCTGGTGTTCCCCAAAATATTGTTTCCTCACTGCAGTCTCAAGCCAGATTTCTTTTAATCTATGTTCAGTTGTTTAGTTGAAGAAACAGAAGCTTGGGGGGTGGAGGTTTGAATGCATGTTGTGTGTGTGAATGATGTGAATTCAAATTTGAATTTGAATTCACCTGTGGATCCAATGAAAATGCTCTGAAACCACATGTTTGCACATGTGAATCACACGTGCAAACATGTGAAACACGCATCGAGCACATTTGGTTTCCCTGTAGTACAACAACAGGAGGAGGTCTTCAGTGACATTTGGCTCATCAACATCTCAGGTGTACTTCATGTTGCTTCGTGCTGCTGTTAGCTAATTCTCCCCAGATCAGAAACATGATGCTTTGCGTGGGCTGCAGCTCGTAGACGTGAATCCCAACAAAACATTTTCACTTAAATCCCGACGGAGCTTTACCAGCTCTACTTTCAGCTTCTTTCGCTGCCAGGCTTCGAACCATTAATCTATCGCTGTTCGCTGTGAGAAGGGATTGATAGGTGATGTTATTTGGGATGTGCCAGGATGGATGGATTATTTAAAAGATGTGGACATAGAGACTGATAAACCTGGTGATTATTTCCTTGGAGCTTGTTTTGAGAAAGGACTGAAACAGAGGAGAGAAGGGTTGAATTGTGCAGAAGCTGGTGGATCAAAATGTTTTTCCTACTCCATTACTTTGACCTGATCCAATACTTTTTGTCCTCAGTTCTTCTTCTGTTGTTTGGGGTTTTATTGACGACGTATCTGAGGAGTCTTGTTGCATTTTACTTCTGCTGTTTTCTGTTTGAGCTGTTCCTTTTTCAGATTAGACTCAATGCTCACCCTCTTTGAGTTACACAATGTTTGTCTGTATCTGGACAACGCCTCCTTGTCAGATTCAGAACATGGAGCAGAGGGATTTTGATGGAAAAATGAAAAGGGGGGAAAACAGATGTGCAAGGAGAGAGTGTGAAACAGCAGGATTTGAGTAGGTCGTAAGAGATTGGCCCAGAAAGGAAGCTGCAGGAGAGGGCATCTGTCGTGCAGGAAGACGTCACAGTGCAGCCTGCGGTCACAGCACCTCGCCTTTTAATCTGCATAACACGACGGAGACGAACATGACGCAGGTGGAGGTGCTCTAGCCCTTCATCGTTGATCTGTTCACCCGTCCAACTTGTTCATTTTTACTGGTTTGGAGGTTTTTCTCCTCCTTAAAGATGAAGGTTGTGCTTGTTTTAAGTATGAGCAGTCAGGGCGGTAATGGGCAGCCTAACCTTGGCAGCATGAAAGCCCCTTATTATTCATTTCATCTCTTCTTCTCTGGATTTATTTCAGCTCTTTTCTTTCATCTGTTCCTCTCTCATCACCTCTCTTCTTCTTTCAACTCACTTATCTCCCTCTTCCATTTTTAGGTCCACTTTTATCTCCATATCTCTTAAAACTTCAGCAGATTTTTCTTTTCTTCTCCAGATTTTCTCCTCTCTTTAGTTTTCTGTTCTTGTTTTCTTTTTTCTCTTCCAATCGACCGCTCCTCTTCAAAATCTGATTTGTGCGCTCCTCCTTTAACCTGTTCGGCTTTCACATACGCTTGGCTGCACGCTGCGATGCAGAAGCTCACGCAAACGCACAGGAAACCCCAGAGCCTCACTACTCAATAGCTGAACTAAACAAAACCTTGAATTTCATCTGTAATTTCAGAAGGCAAAGCCACAGAGAAACACGAATCCTCCCCATGTTAATGCTGGAAGCCTTCACCTGCCCCATCTCTTTGCATCTTATTCCTCCTTGTTTTCCCCTTCATGCACCACCCCCTTCTCAGTCCAGCTCTTCCCCTCCTTTGTTTAAATTCAACTCTTTGCACCTCGCAGTTTCTTTGGATTTTTTTCAGCCTTAGAAACTGCGGTCAAACAAGCCAAGAAACCCACACATACAAGCATGGAAATGCACGTACAAATGAACTAACACCCACATGCAACCTGTACACAAATGCATGATGATAGCGAGAGTGTGCAGGGTTGTCAGACGGCCGCGGCCTTTCACAGTCAATTTTTGAAGAATAACTTTTGGAAGAAACGAGATGCAGCGGCGGAGAGAAAGCAGCTCTCTCCTCCTGTGAGCCATATTAGTCTGCATGCTGCCTCTTTCTTGAAAGAAAAGAGAGCAACAGAGTTGATTTTTGGATATTGCTTTTTTGTTAGCGCGACTGCCAAAAAGGATTACAATACAGCGCAGCAGATTGTGTCTTGGATGAAATAAAAAAGAAAACAACATTTTTCCAGGCAGAACTGGAAGTAAAATAATTCATGCAAATGTTGCAATCAACAGTTCATGTGCTGCACACATAACGCGCCGACCATCTGGCGGAGCGAGAACTCGGGCTGAATTTCAATGTGGAGCACATGGCAGGAAGCTGGCCGCTACAGTTATAACTTCAGGAGAATTGCGGCGCTGTCAGACGGAGGTGTCGGATGCAAACATCAGCTGACAGATTTATTTGTTACTGGAGTGAAAATCAAGTCCCAAATATTCTGATTGACTGACGACCTCTCCGAAGTGTTCGCTTTCATTCTGACTGATGCTCGCCGGCTGCTGCTTCTCTTTGAATCCGAGAGTGAATGGGGGAAGACAGAAATGATCAAACCCATGTGAGAGGTGATTCGATGAATACAATTTAGAAAATACGTTTTTGAAGAATGTCAAGAGGATCTGATTGTAGGGTGAAGCCAGTTAGCAAAAAGACTGCAACACAGGGATTACAGTCTTCTTATCACTTCCTGTACCGTGTAACTTTATTAACACTGAAATAATGTGATAATAATAAATGATTGGCTCATTAGATTTACAGTGACTTTACCATAAAGGTGCAATATTTAAAGTCTTTAGATGTTTTTGTTGTATTGAAGAAAATTATTTTTCTTGAAATCATATTGGTTCATGTCACAGTGCTTTGTGGGTAGAGGTCAGCGTTCGAATTACAGGGGACCTAAGGGGAGCTTGTCTCCGCTGAAAAGTAGATCAGCTCCCCTACAGACATTCAGCTGATACTCTAGTGATAAAGAAGTGATAACCAGTGATAACTTTGCTTCTGAACACCTGGCAACAAAAATGATCAATTAATCCCTTGACATTAACATGTTAATTAGTTTTTTCACATTGGTATCAGGTTGTGTTGTATCGGAACACTTTCATGAATACTGAGCACAAGCACACGCACATAGTATCGGGCCGATTCATGATACTGGTCTCGGTGTATTCCTAGTTAGCAGCATATCTTAAAATATGTCCCAGTCAGGGTTCCTTTTAAAGAGAAGTCACTAATTTACAGAAAGCCTTTGACAGAGGAGACAAAATGGAAAAGTAAAAGATAAATGAAAAAGCTTTTTCTGTTTTGCATATAATTTACAGCAAGACAAGTTTGTCTTTCCAGGATCTATCACCTCCTGCTTTTGTGTCCCAAACAAAACGCCGTGCTGATGTTTCTCAGCCTAGTATTGTTGAGACAAGTATGAAAAACAGATCGCTGCAAATTACAAAAGATGATTGGAATGAATGAAAAAATAATGTGATGCTTAAACGAGAGTAAACATCAGCGTCTGGATAGAAATTTGTATAAATTCTAATGAAATCATTTAAATGGATACAAGACGGGTAAAGAAGCTGCTCTTAAGTGGTAATCACAGTCATAACACAAAGATTATTTGTGATAAATCAATATCAAAATGCAACAAGTGTAGCGGTGAAAACTTTAACAGAGGATCTGGAACGTCTCTTTGTATGAATCAAACATGTTGCCGCCCGGAAAACAAAACCGTGTGTGGTGAAATGTTGCCTACTTGAGGGGGAATGTGATTGATGTCTCGTGTGGGGCGTGTTTTTATGGGCCATCGTATGTTTATGTGCTGGAAGTGGGGTATGTGGGGCACCTGAGGCTCTGCGTGCTCTGGTGGCTGAAGGAAGCATTATCCTGAAAGAGAACCCTGCAGACTGATGGGATTGTTTGCTGCTTCTTTTTTTTTCTTGTGTTGGCCATTGGCAGCAGTACCTGCTTGAAATGCAGCTGCTACCTGTGAAGCCTGAGGTCCCCATCTGTCTCTGCAGGGAGCATTTGGGTGTGTATGTGTGTGTGTGTGTGTGGTGAGGCTTAGTGTACTATGAAATGTGTCCAGAATAGTGTCATTGTGGGTTTGTGTGCATAGAAAACTATATTTGTGCTATTTTGGAAACAAGCGTGAAACTGCTCGGCTTGTTTTTGGAGCGCTTATTGTTTTTGTCATTTCTGAGGTTGTGACTATCTGTGCTCGTCTGTTAGGCTCTGCTATGCATCTTTCTCTGTACTATGACACCCTACGGGGACCACATGGGAGGACAATTTGTCAGGCTTTTTTTTCCTTTTTCTATTTTTTTCAGAAACAGCTACAACATCTCAACACCTTTACATTTTCATGAGTGATTACCCCCTACATATTATCTGTCATCTCTGTGTTTGAAGCTTATTTCCTCAGAGATTTTGCTCCATATTGACATGATAGCATCACACAGCTGCTGCACATCCATGATGAGAATCTCCCGTTCCACCACATCCCAAACATGCTGTGTTGGATTGAGATGTGGTGACTGTGGAGGCCATTGTGACATGGTGCCTTATCCTGCTGGATGTAGCCATCAGAAGATGCTACACTGTGCTCAGAAAGGGATGCACATAAATCCCTCAGAAAACACACCTTCACTCAGGGGTGTGTCGGCTCTCCTTTTCATGGGTTAGAGCCTCAACTTGGACGGCTATGGCTGGCTAATGCCGGGGGTGAAGGTATTCGTCTGGCTTCTATTACACTTATGGTCACATACCAATAACGAATACCTCTGTAACTGTAACTAATGTTGTTTTAGATAAGATAAGATAATACTTTATTGTCCGCTTGCACGGAAAATTGCACTGCAGTCCCAGATCAACAATCTGTACAGACACAACTACAGCCACACAAACCAAAGACAAAGGAACCTATGAATACGTTATAGCAAAGCATAAAAACACATTTTAAAAATGCAAACCCATCAAAACCATTGGAAGTTCTAAAATACAGAAGAATAAAACAATGCTTCTGATTGAGCAGTTTGATGGAATGTGGAATAAATGAAAGTTTGTATTTATTCCTCCTGCAGAAAGGCACCCTAAAGCGTCTGCCTGATGGGAGGCGCTGATACTCATCGCGCAGAATGTTTATTATTAACACAGATCAATCATGCCATTATCATGAATATCACTCTTCCTGTGATTGATGCCAATGTTTAGGACTGTGTATCTGACAATATGATATGTATCACAATACAGGGGCAACAATACGATATATTGAGATATATCGCGATACTAGAAGTAAGATGATACATTGGGATTTTCTTTTCCAGAATTTGATTGTAAGAAGACTGTCACAGCATGGTAAAAACTTTAACCTGTAATTTGCTTGACGGTGCATTCGTTTAAACTCAGAGGTCAGATGTCACATCTGGGAATTAGCAGCCATCTTTAATGGGTGAAGTCAGAGCTAGTGAGTCATTCCCAACTTTCCAAGTCAGATATCGGACTTCAAGGGGCGTACTTGTTGTACTTCCGACTGGGGCTTCCGAGTACAAATCGAACATGCCATAAGGCTCTACCTCTCCTCGTCGATGCTCTCTGCATGCTGTGTTCATGTGCAGAGCAGATGTCTGACAGCAGAGTAGCCTATCACTGCTGCGCTTCTGGAGGTTCAATGAAGAAATTTTGACATTGTCCATGTGAAGTGATTTAAATTTTTAAGGCATGACGCTAGTTATCTATAGCTACTGTCTCATGATTTGAGCACTTGGAAATTGCCCGATAATATTTATAAGCTGGATACTGGGTACCGCTTCCAAGAACATGTCTCTATGTAGAATAAGCTAACTTATAAGAACGTCCACTTTAATGTTATACCACATGATGTTATAATGAAGTGACCTTATACGATAAGATAAATAATTACAACTTTACTTTAACTGCAGGTTTAGCAGGAAGCAAGAATAGCAGGAAGCAAGAATAATATTGAGCCACTCACTTGACAATGGTCAGCAACAATACTCAGGTGTGGTGGATAAACCATGCCAAGTTGGTACTAAGGGGCTCAATGTGGGCCAAGAAAATCTCGCCCACGCCATTACACCAGCACTGGCCTGAACCGTTGATCCAAGGCAGGATGGATCCAGGCTTTCATGATGTTTCCAGCAGATTCTGAGCCTAGCATCTGAATGTGGAGCT
>JBBBVU010000018.1:25550305-25564530 GCA_037177055.1 Atherinosoma microstoma
GATTGTCATTCATTGATTCATACGAGCCAATTCATAACAAATAGCCTAGCTAAGGAAACCAACAGACTGGATGGAATTTCCTCTGGCTCCTGATTCTTTAAATTCACTAAAGTTGAACAAACTCAAACTGGTTCCAGCACCAGAACCTTACTGGAAGCTTTAACAGGGACCAGACCTGCACATCTCTGCTATCATGAAAACCTGATATGAGGGCTTATGATTTAGAATGATGGTACTCCATCTTTACAGCAGAGTGCTGAGGCAAGCTGAAACTCCTTACACAAAGGAGTTAGGAGAGAGATGAAACGGAGGAAGTGGGTGGAGATGAGATGGACAGAAAGAAGAGGAGGTAGAGAATGAATGAAAGGGGAGCTGTAGAGGAGGAGCAAAAGAAAAGATCAAAGGAGGGAATGACTTCTTAGAAGAGTGAGAAGGAAAAAAAGCCTGAAAGATGAGCAGTCTTTAAGAGATACGACATGACGGATGAGTGGAAGAAGTGGACAGAATGAGAAAAGAGTTTTTCTGGTGCTGAAAGAAAGTGAAGGAAAAAATCGTGTAAATACATGTGAGTGTCACAGAGTCATGGAGGATATTGTCTGAGGTCGCACAGTTCATTGCCACCTGTTGGAGGAGCAACAAATCACTTCCAGACAAGCACACGGACACCGAGGGGATCTCCGGAGACAACTAGAAGCCGTCTTTAGGGTGCAAATGCCTGCATAGCTGTCATGTTCCAACAAGCAGTGAGGTTTAACACGGGTGCAACACAGAAACATGCAGCTGGACTTTTCCTGAAATACTGAACATATTTCCAGGCAGTAAATGAGATTTCCCTGTGAGCCCTGTGTCTATTTTTAGACATCAGCGCAAATATTTCACACCCAGAATGATATCTCTGCAACCACAAGGTCTTCTTGAATGCTTTTGGAGTCTTGGTAAAAGGATGTGTAAATATCAATATATGTGTTACCGGTGAAGAGTAAATGAAGATGGCACAAATTTAAAAATTGTCAATATCACAACTTAATAATCTCATTCCTACAGACAAGTAATCCACACAAATAGATGGATGGGCAAAGCATCCAAGCTGCACCCTCTGCGATTAACTCTCACATGTGGAAGAACTTTGGTTTCTATGAAGCTGAACTAAAATGTTTTAGAAACATGAGAAACCATGTTTTTCATCGTACCTGGGAAGTTGGTTTTCCTTCGTGGGAAGGATGAAAAACAACCAACAAGCAAGTGACGTCAAAGCTCCGCCTCACTCTGCTGCAGTTTTCATGGTGGAGGATTTGCATCCGTGTTCTGACATAGATAACCCAGAAGTGTGCAACACGTAAAAAAGTCAGTTCAAATTGAAATAAATTTTTATTTTCTTAAAAAATAAATTGTAACTTAATTTTTACCTTTTTTTATGCGTCCACAGTCACACTTTTCTTTTCCTGTTGGTTGGCAAATATAACCTTCCAGTTAACTGTCGACACCTTACTAAGATATATTGGAAGTATTAAGTGATGGATTGAGCTTTAACCCTTGAAGCAGTGGTTCCCAAACTTTTTTGAGAGATAACATCCCAGATAGCAAAAAATGTTTGGCCCAAATGTGCATTTTGGTGTGGCCCAAATTTGGCCTCGACTTACGGCGTTGACTAAATGTGAGTGTAACAGCCAAAACTCAGTCACATGACCCCCACATGTGGCCCACAAGGATATTACCATAAGTCAGGCTTCTCATATTAGGACCACTTCTCGCCCATAAAGTACTTGCCATATTCCACGTCCAGGCCAACAACTGACATCTGGACCACTTCTGGCCCACACAACACTTGCCAGTACAGCAACTGGGCCATACCAAATGCGTCATCCTGCGACGTCATCCTTTTTATGCTGAGATAATGCCAAATTCAGATTTTTAATATTGCATGAGTAATAACTTTGTTTATGCTTAAATGCGTTTAAAGAATTAACACGTTAATTCCCCAGATTCATCTCTTTGCATTGACGCTAATAATTTTGACAGCCCTAATAAAAATCCCAACTTTATTTGATAAATGTTGGGGTTTGTTTTTTTGTTGTTTTTGTTTTTTTTTTACAATAATCTGGCGAACTCCTTACATTATCTGGGGTCAGGAATCCCAGTTTGGGAAAGGCTGCCTTGGAACCCTAAAATTGCTCTTCCATAATGAAATGAATATTTTTGGAGTCATAGTGATGTGGGACACTTTGTTACCAGTGTAGATGGTACATGGCACAAATGGAAAAAGGTTTTAGGTTTGCCTAAAACAAAGAAGAAAAACACTTTCAGGATGGATGTGAACATCCCTTTGGAATGATGTAGCTGTAAACCTCGATCAAATCATAGTACAGTATTATCTCTGTAGAGAGCAACTCTGATAAGGGGAAGCAGAACAAATCTAAAGAGAGGTCTCCAGAAGGGCTATTATGCCACAGTTAGGCTATCTGTTCTCTGCATCCCCCAGTTGGGAGACCTCCGATTTTAGTAGATTAAATTCTAACATACAACAACTGATGTCCTTCACGATGAAACCGAATATCCTCCAGTCACAGGCCGCCATCTTTACCAGAGCTGCTGCTATTTTAATCCTCTTTCACACAAACATCAAACACATTTGAAATTAAATTTATGATCCTCACTCAGAGGCTATTTAAGCTTTTTTTTTCTCTCATGGCTGGTGGTGGTTATATAAATAAGCCTCACTATAAGCAGTTAGCTACCCTCTTTCCTTCTATCTTTGCCAACAATTTAAAACTAAAGTCGTTCCAGGTTTGGTTCGCTAGACGATTGCAAGTCACCAGAAACCTTTCAGAGACAAATTAACTCTGTGGCTGCTGCTGCAAAGCTACTGAACAAGGCACCATGAAGCACATAGTCTCCTGTCTGTCTGAAAAGCAACAAGCATTTATCTTCTCTCCTGCAGCAGCACCAGATAAGTATTGTGATATCCATGTGAGTAGGAGGGTTTTTTTTAATAAACCTTGCTTCTGCAGCGTCTTAATTTGCAGGACCTTTTAACCTGCACAGATGCTACAGCAGAGAGGAAAAACTTGCTCCTTGAACTCATGTGCATGTGAAACAAATGTGCAAAAATTATCCATTTAAATCATGATTGGGAAAAAAAAGTTGATGAGAGTAATTACTCTGGATTTTGTTTCTTTGTGTGTGCGTGCGTGCGTGTGTGCGCGCGTGCGTGTGTGCGCGCGTGCGTGCGTGTGTGAATTTGAGCACCTTCCAGCGGTTTGCAGCTGTTTGTGTGTTAAACTTTAAGCATACATGTGTGTTAATCTGCACATATGGTTTCATTGTGTCTGTGCCCTTTTGTGTGCAATTGTGTGTGTTTATTTGTGCAAGATATTGTAATGTGTGCTATTTTGGGACTATGGCTGCAAGTTCATTCACCTTGTTGTTTTATGCATGCATGGATTTAAATGTGTGTGTGTAGGTCAGCAGCGAGGGGACAGATGACCGATAGGGTACCAAGGACGGGGAGGGCCACGAGAGCCTTGGGGTTTTGTGTGTGTTTTAGCGTGTTTTTTGTGTGGTTGTGTGTGGGATGTGTGAATGATTTGGTGTGGCAGTGGATGGCAGGAAGCATACGGTTCCCCGCCAGCAGAGAACAGTGTCACAGCGAGTGGAGCTGACACACACACTCGCTTTAAACGTTGACGCTCAGTGGGGAAACACACAAACTTCACTCGAAGAGACGGAAAGGCCAAAAAGGAAATACACAAGCGTGCTCACAAATAGATGTGTGCACACACAGAGGTGTGAGCCATCATTCAAGCATTTCCATTTACAAGGACGGACAGCTGACAAAAACTTTGGTGCATGCAAGAGGAGCTCTGAATGCTCCAGAGGACTGCAGCACATAAACAGCCATGCTTCTTAGTTTTATGTAAACATTTTACAGCTCATTTCACAGACAGACAGACGGGAAATTAAAAAATTTTATCAACACAGCCATCAGGAGGAAATTGTTTAGGAAGATTTACTAATTATTTATTAAGTTAGTTTGCACCATCACCTCGCAGCAAAAAGGTTCCTGTTTCCACCTCAGCTCAGGCCTTTCTGTGTCGCAGTGCTTTGATTCGCTCCAGGTACTCTGGCTTCCTCCCACTGCCCAGAAACATGCATATTGATTTAATTGGTGTTTCTAAATTCTCCCTAGGTGTGACTGTGATGGACCTGTCTGAGGTGTATTCTTCCTCTCACCTGACAGCAAGTGGGACAGGCTCCAATCCCCCCCGTGACCCTGCATTTTAATCAGAATCAGACCTATTTCAATGATCCCAGACAGGGAAATTGTGGTGTTACAGCAGCATTATGGGAGTAGAAAAGAAAGAATGAGATGCAAGAGCATATTAAAGCAACACTCCATAAAACTCTGACCTTTAAACTGCATCTGACTCTCGGGGCCGTCATTGCCCTGCAGCCTCCCGAGGCTGAGAAACCACACTTAACAACTTTATTTTTTTCCAGCCCAGAGCATCATGTGACAGCTGCGTTTTGCTTTACCATGCTGCCTCAGATGCCAAATCAACACACTGGCCATTTTACACCACGGCTGATTTATCAAGAAAACGCAAGAGGACGTTATTGGAGAAAGAGAGGAAAAATAAGAGGGAGAAAATAAAGAGACAAGTGTTGACATCAGACGGACTTTTACTGGCTGAAGAGAGCTCAGAGAAGAGACAGGATGCAATATAAATGTTGAATTAGCCTTGGTTAGGGGGTGCCAAAGGGTAAAAATCTGCAGAAGTTAAGTAGTGCTGCTTTAAATAACCAATAAAAATCGAAAACAGGCCTATAGTAACATACAATGCAACAAGCATGATTTACAGTTAACCCTTCTGCCCCGTTTGTATAGTTATGAGGTGCATTCATTGAGATTATTTAGCTGTGATTGTTCCCTATCCATGAACTTTGGGAAGAAAGTGTTTTTCAATGATTTTTGGGATATTTATGTTTTGTTATATTCACTGTAATTTGTCTGTGTGAAATCTTTTAGTTACGTTGGAACTGTTAATGACAATAGACTTCCATTAAAACCACATTTTTTAGCCCTTCCTTTAAAAAAAAATGAAAAAAGATTTTGCATGTAATTTCACATTTCTTTGGAAGCTCATTAAAGTTTTCTAAAATTAACAGAAATTTTGAAAATTCCACATTTTTTCCGGTTCGTCTCCTAAGGAGGGTTGTTTCTCCGTGGGAAACCATATGAAATACATCATATGATATAAATCTACTGGATTTGAGTAAAAATGTGCCTTACCTCCACATTGAATTTGAAAAAAAAATCTGATTTTTCTTTATTGTGAATCATTAAATTATGACATAAATTAAAGAGAACCCTTTCATTTTTTTAAAAAGTGAAACAATATCAATCTTTCATTATTTTTTCGCAGTTTAAACTACAAACCTTATTAACAGTCCCAATGTTACTTTTTTTTTGAAAGGGCATAAGAGTTCATAGATATCCAGATAAAAATGCAAAAACAGAGACTCCAGAGTCTGTGTGAGACAGAGAACTGTTGTCCAGTGTTGTTGCCTGTGGCAGGAATGATCTGCAGTAACGTTCCTTGTGACAGCTGGAGCTGGGTTAGTATCCTGGTGAATGAGATCAGTGTGTGGTGGGGAGGGTTTTCCATGATAGGGAACAGTTTGTTCAGTCACCTCTGTTCACCTGGAATGAACAGGTATAGCCAATGGATTGATTGTTTATTTATTTATTTACTTACTTACTTACTTACTTACTTACTTACTTACTTACTTACTTAGAAGAGGATTTATTCCATTTAAGCATCAGATATTAACACCATTAGCCAGTTTACAGCTGCAGATTGGACGCCATCATAAGACTCCACCCCCACTACAACCCTGCATTAAGGGTATAGCCAGAGAATGAATGGTTGGACATACAAAACATGGATGGGAGTCAGGTTTCTATCCCTCCTCTTTCTCCTGGCCTCCTTACGCACTTCGTGTTACATGTCGATAGCCCAGCACATGGGCGGTTTTATCATTGATAAATAAGTACGTGGTTACATACCTATGGGTGGGTTTTAGGAACAACGGCAATAACAAAATGGTGATTCCTAATTTGCATCCATCCGATCATTTTTCTTGTGATATTGATAGACTTTAATGATTACCTTGAAGGTGTTTGTGCAACGTGGCTGGTCTTTACCGAACGATTTCTATGAAGGACCTGAGTATATCTGCACCAAATGTGCATTTAACAGATCACTTAAACAAATCCCCCCTGTAGTTGTTTTTAACCTGCCGCTGTATTTATGACACACACACAAAGATACACTCACACCATCTATGTTGCAACCATTAGTGCAGCCTAATTCTCAGTTTCAATGCAGACCATGTGAAAGGGTTGATTAGATGCATGTGTTTGTCATTTAGCTGTAAATGTGGCAGCTTAGCTGTGTTTACAAAGACATGGTTGTCTGACATATGATTCACTTCTTTTAAGTTATTTAAAAAGCCTGTGCACCTACAGTGTGCGCGTGTCCTGCCCTTCTCGTGACCGAGCGTGTGGGTATTTCTGGGCTGTTCAGTCGATTTCTTCATCTTTAAGCATTCTCACACGTGTGAGTTGGAGTTCATGTCTGCTCCGTTCGGATACGTTTGAATTTTCAGACCTCTACCCGCCACCTGTGTGCACGTTTGACCTTCAACCCTCCACTGTTTGAGCGTGCATGGACACCTCTTTTGACCTGAGCTTTTTTTTTTCTCTGTTCAGCTCATTTCTTATTCACAGTTACCTGGTAACAGACAACTGCTGTTGCTATGGCATTGTTCGTGCACCCAGGTGGCAAAATTGCTGTCTGAATGATGGATGATTGGTCGTTGACGATTGCTCCTCACACACACACTCACACACACACACACACACACATATGTAGGTAAACATGATCGGAATCCCAGTGATAGGGAGTCAAAGACACATACACACCCATGCAGTCACATCTTCACTCCGAGGGGCGTCCTGATTGGCCGTCAGGAGAACATGACCCCGATTTCAGCCTGCAGGACTTGAAGTTGAAGTGTGAAGTGTGTTTGAAGTGGCTTGAAGTGACATGTGCTCTGTGTGTGCAGGAGTGAGTGAACTTAACGGTAAAGTAGGTCGAATATTAAAAGTCCTCCCTTGGCTCCAGACCTGGGCCAAATAGCACTTGAATACATTCCAAATGTTTGAAATAACCCAGAGTGTGCTTGACAGAGCTGATCTCTCCTCCACTCTCGGGGTCATTCCGAGTGTCTGACGAGGCGAAAATTGAGCGCACCCCTAGTCCTTGAAAATATAACAACCCACTTTTGCATTCTCCCATTTTTGTGCAGGTTTTACCTCCAGACATTTAACCTTTTAGCTGCGCTGCTCAGCCAGCTGTTATTGAGCGCCAAATTGACTCCAGGGTTCTTTCACAGTCCTGCTGAGGTGAAAAGCTAAAGATGAGAGGAAGAACGTGCAGCTCGCAAATGCGGCGACTATTGTCTGATCTCTTAACCACCAGCTTAACACAGACTAGAGGGGAAATTATTCAGTCTGAGTCACTAAAGAACGCTGTTTCAAAAATTTAAACTTTCATTGTCTCCAGTAATATGTAGATATCAGGAAATAGCATTCTTTAAGGCACCGAGTAAAACAGATGCATCACCATTAATAACTGAAGAGCTTTCTTTCTTCCGTCAGCAGATAAAAGCTCTTGAATTAATGCTGAAATAACATCTGCTGTCCTAAAATCCTGTAATTGGTCTACTTTTCATCACATTTTGCAGTAATCATGAAGACATTTGCAGCAATCAGCGAGAGTTCAGAGTGCTTGTGAAAAGGGAAAATTGGGTGATTAAACAAAAAATGTTCCAACTAAGTTGAGTTTTTTACTTAAATCTGGATTTTTTACATTTTAAGATTATGTTTAGTTTTATTTTATAGGGTTTTTCTAAAATGTTTTTACAGATTTGACTGTTTTCCAAGCCGATTGTTTCCATGGAAACAAAGTACGTATCTTGGAAGACATTGTGGCAAGGAGAGTGGGATGGAAGAAATATTCTGAGGAGATTTCGAGACTTCCACATGCCATTGTTTTTCACGCGCTTGGATTCACTCGTAGACGAAATATTGCTAATGCCGAGAGCAATTTTGGCCCCTGACAGCCCCTGTCCATCCACAACCGTGCTTAGCGTTTGAAGTCAATTCTATTCTCATCTTTACCACTAGTTGTCCGTAATTCTCACACACTGTACCTTTACAATAAGTTTGACATGACACACGGTAACAGCAAAAAAAAATTCCACATTTTATCAAAGGACCTGATGAAGACTTCAGATTTAAGAAATTTGACTTTTCTCCCCAGTTTTTCTTGGGTTGGGTTTTAAAGGGTTAAGGGATAATTAGCAAAAAGGTTGCCGCCCCGGTTAGAAGATGAATCCTTCAATATTTGCCTTACAGAGATGAGAACACAGAGGAGCTCTTGGCTCAACGTAGAGGTACCAAATGTATTTTATTGCACACACTGAGATTGGAACCATAATGATGTAAGCTGTAACCTTGTTATTCCCAGTCCCATACTCATACTGTGGCATAATCTCATTACACATCTAAAGTGCCTTCACAATGATACAATTTGCTCTGTTGTTGGTTTAAACAGCAGATCTTACCCCCCACCCCCAGGCTGAGCACATCTGCAGTATTTGGCCCAGCTACAAGAATCTTTTCGGATGAACCTTTCTTTGCTCGCCTCTTCTTTGTGATTTGATGCAGCTTGACTTGGTCGATGACGGCTCTCTTAAAAGAGAGGACAACTTAGAATGTCGACTTCAGTGTGTTTACACAAAGAAAAGGGATGAAGCAGAGAAGCCGAGGAGATCAATTCAGCCGGGTTTCGCTCCGTTTCTATCCCTCTTTATTTCGCTGTTGTACTTTTTTCTCCTTCGTTCTCATTTAGTCTGTTTTTCCGTCTTTCTCTGAGTATGACCTAGTTTGATTCTGAACGGTCGGGACTCTGTTTCTGAGATAAACTCATTTGGTCCGGATCATTTAGAGAGCAATGCCATTTCACTTCCCGGCCCCCGTCACACTACACCCCCTCACTCTCCTACCGTTGATGTTATTTGGGGAAACAAGCACCAGAATGTGTCTTCATGCGTAGGAGGGTGTGAGTGTGTGAATGTTTGTGTGCTTCACCCTGTTAATGGGATAGAAACCTATAGGGGGAAAGGACAGAAAAAGCTCTGAGAGTCAGAAAATGAAAGGGGATCTCTGGCTTCAGATAAGGTTGTGAAGTGTTGCATATCCAAAGATATCTGTCACACAAACACAGACCACCGAAAGGCAGATTTATTCTAAAAGGTCACGCTGTGCTTGAGCTTCTGCCTCTGCAAGTGTGTGTGTGTGTGAGTGGCACTGACAAAATGGGATTTTAAAGATCCCATCAGACCTGCTTCCCTTTTAGTAAAACAAATAGGTGCACGTGTGTGGTTTTTTTGCATGTGTGTTGTTTTTCCTCTGCAGGCTGCTGAAGCTGTCATGCTCTGTAACAGGAAAGCTGTGCGTTGGATGCCTCTCGTCTGCTCTCAGAAGGCTAATTACACTGAGTGCACAGTGATGGAGCTGTATTGAAATTATTTATGATTCTTCCACTGTCCCACTTGCTCTCGTCAGCCAAGTCATCAACTGATGGGCCCTCAAATGGCAGATCATTGCTGGTCCTCATCCTTCCTCTGCCCTCGTTCCCATTTGTTTTAAAATTGCTCTTCATACGTGAGAGGAAAATATACACTCACAGAGAATATCAGCCCTGGAGTTTGTCTGCTGGTGGATCGATGTTAGCTTTTAGAAGGGACTGATACACAAATCTGGATCTTTAACATTGATGCTTCAGATCATTGGAACAGTTTCTGTTATAAAATCTCTTTTGTACTGTAGCTGCATTCAATAAAACCTCTTAGCTTCTGCATTTAGGCTTCTCTCTCCCACAGACAACAGCCTAAATGCCGGCTGACGCACCACCTACATCACCCCATCAGCCCCGTGTTTGCTTCCCCTCGCTGCCTCCCCGTTAGATTTCGTATTGATTTCAAAATCTTACTGCTCACCTTCAAAGCCGTGACATCCATCTCCAAGTTATTGACCTGGTATGTGCCCTCGTGACCTCTGAGATTCACAGATAATGCCCTTTTAACAATCCCCAGATCGCAGCTCAGGACAAAATGGGTGATGGGACATTTTCCATTAGAGCCCCCAACCTTATGGACCTCTTTGCTCCCGACACTCAGACACACAGCATCTTTTCATACCTTTAAATCCTCCTTAAAACCTTCCCTTTTCTCTGATGCAAATATTACATATTCTGTGCTAATCTGGCTGCCTTATTCCCCTTTTCTGGGTTAGTAATTGATTTGTTGGGAGGTGTGCTATATACATGATACCTCATTGGTTTACTTAAAGGGACATTGTGTAAGAATTACTGTCATCTAACATTGGAATTGTGTATCAAAGTGTAACATACATTCTGGCGCCTCACTTTCCCAAACACGCATTACAACAACGGTAGCCGCCATGTGTCAAAAAGCCTCGACAACACCGACAAACGCACACGCCATCCGATAGTTCTTGGAGCGTTCACTCAGACGAAGAGGTCCGTGATTTCATAAATATTGCACACTACATCTTATCATCAGTGTGAGTGTGTGTGATGGGAGTTGTAGCTTCAACAGGTCTTCTCCATGCCGATCAGAACAGATACACGGCATGAAGAAGACTTGTTGAAAAGATCATTCCAACCTCAGCTATCCAATAAGTTCACGTACACTGCAATCCGGCTCACCCGGTGGAACTGTATGTTTAATCGGTTTCTGTTGCTTTAATTCCCCTTAAACCTCGGCGGTAAAGCCGGAGGGAAAGCTTTATAAGCTGCTTTTACTGGGAGGTACCGGAGGTTTCCCGTTTTACAGCAACGGCAGAACATTTTCGGATCTCGGCACTGCTATGTTATTCCGCGTTGGTGATTTTTGTCCCTTGCCGGCAGCTGTAGTTTCCAGACGGCAGACTGTCATGGCGCTTCCCTACCGACTTACCCGTCATATGTAAGAACAAAAATTCTTCATTTACAAGAATGTGTCAGATCATTAGATGAGGTCATGATCCATCAATGATAACACATATATACATGCAGATAACAACACAATGTCCCTTTGATATTATCGTTGTCGTCTTAAATTAGCATCAAAATAATCCCCCCAAAAAACCTTTAAAAATTAATCAAAGTAATAATTAAAACATCTGAAATTCAATAGAGATGAGATCGCTGCAACAACTAGTTTATACTAGTTTTTTTATTCTTTAAATCATGAGAAATTTCTCTCTCACAGAGAAAATCAAAAGTTGCTTTTCGACTTATTTTCACACATTTCATACAATTGAAACACAATTTTTACACCAATGACGAGGATTGATTACAATTTATGTAATTTGTTTGAGCGACACCAGCTGTTGTGCTTTCCCTCACCATGACAACGCTAACTGACTCACAGCTGATGGACATTGTGTTTGCGCTGTCACTCATTCACCCACAACGGCATGTTTACTATGAACAGAATTAACCGGTGGATATGGCACACAGCTGCTGAGGCATTTAACACACACATTCCAATGAAGTGGTGCTTCATAATGACACACCATCTATTTACAGTTATACGTTGCATAAATAAATGCCAGCAGGAAAAATGCCCATTAAATCAGAGGTAATAAACAACACAAGTTTGCTGTTTTTGATTGAGAACATATTGAAATGAAGCTTTCATGATCTAATGACGTAAATCTGTGTAAAACATTTTTTTCTGTATGTTGCTCTGCAGCAGCGCCTGGAACTATAATATTTAATATACTAATAACAAATAAGTCAAACACCTGTTGGTAAAATAAAAAAAATGAATAAAACTTACAGCCACAATCGGCCCCTTTTCATAGCTTCCATGCAGCTATTTAAAAGGTGAGCCTCATTTCAGCTCATCCATAACATATCTGTTGTTTTGAATAAACTATCTAAATTCCAAGTACAGTTTCTGTCCGTGATTAGAAATAATTTAGTTACATTTTGTGTCCAGGGCAGAAAAACTGACAACTGTCCTTACAGCTGAGATATTTGAGGAGTATTATGCATCACCAGGTGTTCAGTGTTGCCCAGTCTGCTCCTTACAAGCAACTTTGGGCTCGTTTTTCTGGGAAGTCGCTTGCAAATATCGTCAGTAGTTGCTAATCTGGGCTTGCCCTGTTCCGTTGATCCATTTATGACGCCCTCCGGATTCTCTCTCAGCTGTCCACAATCAAGCAATAACCCCTGACTGCGAAACGGGAAACACAAACGCACCAATTTGTCCTTTTTTCAGGACCTTTCCATAACCCAGTTACCACGTCCATCGGAGCCAAGGTTCTACCCGGCATGCCCCCTATACCAAACAGTAGAGCAGGGGTGTCTCCGGTCCTCGAGGGCCACCATCCTGGATGGTTTCAATGTGTCCCTGCTCCAACACACCTGACTCAAACTAATGAGTCATTGTGCTGAACTTCATAGGCTGTTGGATCCATTTAATTTGGGTCAGGTGGCACTAAAAACCTGCAGGACAGCAGCCCACGAGGACCGACTTTGAAGCCTTAAAGGGTTACAGCATCTAAACTGCGTGACTCCAGCCTGATTGTTCAGTCTTCTAAAAGCAATGCTTAACAATTGTAATCTGTTTGGTTTTTCTGAGTTAAATTACAGCAAAAAAAAAACATTTTTAACCTTCAGAATTAAGATTTTTCACCACAGGGAACTTGTGTAGTGGGGAAGTTTTGCTGTTAAAAGCCTGCAGTTATTCACAAAATCAACTTTAATGTGCAACACTGTTAAATTATGCCGACCTCTGGAGGGCTTTATTTGGCTTTTTTTGTTTGTTTCCTCCCCCTCCACTTACCTATTTCTCTCTCGCCCCCTCAGCTCTCATAGCGTATTTCTCAAGTGTCTTGCTGAAAGGAATAAAGGTGCTTTTTATCCATCCATATTATAATGATTCCCTTTTTTATATTCATCATACAGTAATAGCTCACTGATTGCAGTCATTTATATGCACTTATGACTTTGTAGGTCTTTTAGTATTATGGCTACATGCTGCATGTTTTTTTATGTGTGGGGACGTGTTTGTGATTTTGAAAGTGATTCAGCGTCAAGTAATTTAATTGTTTTTAATTCATCAGCCTCCAGTGTTATTCTGTTATCACTAGATATCATGGTCACATTGGAATTTGTATTCCTTATTTTTTTTTACTGATAATCAATAATCGAGCTGTTGATTGCTTCTGTAGAGAGATTCACCCAGAATATAATTGAACTGTGCTTTATTTTCCTCAAGGGGAAGGTTTATTTTTATCATTTATCTATAATTTATTGTAATAATAAAGCTACATGTGCTTATTTGAGTGCAATAAAATCCAATCTGTTGAACCCCGGGGAACAGATTACCTGGACTTGAGGTCGTCCAATTGATAGTGAGGCCTGGCAGCTTTGAGTTAGGCCTTGAAGTCCCGAGAGGTTTCTGGAAGCTCCAAGATGAGCAGTTGGAAGCGGGAGGTAAACAACAATCCACCCCCTCTGCTTCTGGATAATATATTTATAGTCAAACAAGCAGGCTTTGCGTGATACCCCATGTCAGGGCTTCATACTGTTTTTAATTGTATATATTTAATATTCAGTCCATGCACAGTGATTAACCCAGGAAAAAAAATATGAAATGGTGAACATTGTGGTTGTGGAAGCTGCCTGGCTCCCCCTGTAGCTGGCTTGTCAATACTGTGGTGTAATGTGAATCAGGTGTCAATACACACCGGATTCAAATGAAATGGATCCAACAGCTTATCAATGCAGCGGCTCAATGATTAGAATCAGGTGATGTTGAAACAAGGAAACGTCTAAAACTTCCGGGACAGAAGTCCTCGAGGACCAGGGTTCCCCGGCCTTGCTTTGAATCAGAGATCACCAGCTCCGGACCTCGCGGACTGGTGTCCTGCAGGTTTTAGGCAAGGCAAGTTTATTTGTGCAGCACATTTCATGTACAGGACAATTCAAGGTGCTTTACATCCAAACATTAGAAACATTACAGCAGGGTGCAGAAAGCATTAAGAAGAATTAAAAACAAAAGTATAATCACAAAATAAA
>JBBBVU010000018.1:25564801-25598966 GCA_037177055.1 Atherinosoma microstoma
CTTCTTTGGCTCCAAAAACTATGATTTCAGTTTTGTCTTCATTTAACTGAAGAAAGTTCTGACACATCCAGTCTTTAGATACAACACACCTGATTCAAATCAATTGGTCATGAAGACTCTGGTGCAGAACTTGACAACATGCCGTTGGAGAGCCATGTCATTTGAATCATGCGTGTTGCAGCAGAGAAACATGCAAAACCTGCAGGACCCTAGCCCTACAGGTCTAGAGTTGGTGATCCATTCTCTGTTTTATTACCTTCATGTTTTTCAGTTGAAATGCAAATGTTCCCTTCCGGGCGGTACGCTCAAAAAATATCATTGGATCACTACTCAGCAGGAGCACTTTCTCCACCAAGACAACTCTGTAGTTCTTCATTTTTCCAGAAGTTTTGGAAAGCTGTACAAAAATGGGATTCTTCCTTTGCTCATGATTTACCTTTCCACTGAGTTTCATGAAAATCACCCGGGTAGTTTTTGTGTACTTTAATCAAACAAACAAGGTTCATGCATGCTGTACCGTGGCTATCGGCTCTGAGGGAGAACATGCACTCTATCGAGCTTTCTCTCTTGTTTCATGGCTTACCTTTCCTTTCCCACCCACCAGCTCTCATACTTCTTTTCTAAAGTGCCTTCCTGAGAGGAATAAAAGGTGCTTTTGCATTCATCATTATCACATGCTGATTGCAGTCATTTCTTTACACTCATAACCTTAATGGGGTTTTTTTTTTTTTTTAGCTCCGGTGACTCCACGCTGCAAACTGTATTTATGTATTGTGCGGTGTGTGAGCGTAAACGTGTGCTTTCAATTGTCCATAAACTCGTTTTTCTTTGCAGAGTTGGTGAGTATGTGAAAGGGAGAGTTTGTGTCACAGTTGGAGCTGGTGGAGCAGTGTGGGGGAGGTAGATTTCCGAAGTGTTTGTGCAGAAAGAGCAAAGTAACTGTGGCATTTCTCGTTGTCTACAGAGTGCGTTGGTCTGATGGAGGACTGAGGGCGATAATGGAGGATTAAGGGAAATGAAAAAGAAAGGGTTAAATGTTATGTTAGGGAGTTAAGTCAGAGAAATGAATTAAAAAAGAATGGATGAATTAAAGGAGAAAATAGACTGTGAAACAGTGAGACAGAGGTGGTTGTTGTTCTGGTGTCACTCAGCCTCCCTGGGGAGTGTTTAGACCTTTAAAATCTGCTCTTTTCCACAGGCAGTTAAAACTCATATCCCTCTCCTCCTCATCCCTTTCTCCTTTCCACATCCTCTGCTATATTTATTGCTCCACATCCCTCCATCTCCTTCTATTTTTCCCCTCAGTTTTTTTCCCTTATTTCTCTGCATCACCCACATTCTCCTCTCTGCTTTACTTCCTTCCTTCCTCTGTTCCTTTGAATTATTCTTTTGTCCCCTCTCCTCCTCTTTTGTTTCCGTTCCCACCGACTCTCAGATCTTTACATTCTTTTCCTTGTCTTTCCTCCTGCTTCCCACTTTCCTTCCAACACATTGAAGCTGCTATTTATAAACTGACTAACTGTACACGAGCGTGTCGTTCGGGGAGACAAACAGACAGAATAATACAAAGAATGTGAGATTTTTTTCTTTTTCTTTTTGCGGGAAAGCAAAGCCCTGCAACGAAATTCATGATGGATCTGATGGTAATATTTATCCTCGTCATCCTGTCAAGCCACGTTGCTCCAGTGGTTTGTAGTAAAATGTGTTTCTGTGGAAACTCTTTGAGGTCTTGAGTACTTTTCTTTCTTTCTTTTTTTTGCCAAAACACAGCATTACCGCAGCTTTAAAGTCTCTGAGACAGCTTTGAGTTTTTGTGTTTAACCTTCAAAATGTAATTTTTTGGATGGATGAACAATAGCACCAGTAAGTTGTGACAATTACATCATTTTACTCCTTTTTGTTGAAGTTTGGCTGAAAGGGGAAAAGTGATTTAGTATTTCTGATTTGGACCAGCTGGATTCACCAAGGTGAATGAGTAATTATGCTAGAATTGACCTGGCGGCCATTTATTAGACATTTTCTGATATATAATAATTTTTTTCCAGAGGCGAGCAGAAACTTAGTTTTATTGTCACCGGGTTATCCTGAGATGAATAAATATAGGCAAATATTTGTGGTTCCTTAATCTAACTAAGTAGCATTTTTAGTACCTAAACATAGATTATGACACCTAAATCTATTTACTATTTTTGGTGCTTAAATCTAACCTAGCATAGATTAAATGTGCAGAAACATGAGTAAGAAATATTTTTTAGTGCCTAAAACTAAATCAATGTAGATTATAGTGCCTAAATCTAACTTAGTATAGATTCTGACACATAAACCTAACTAAACAGCATTTTAAGTGCCTAAACCTAAGCTAACGTAGATTATCGATGCCTAATTTTAGCTACTTTTGGTGCTAAAACCAAACCTAACATAGATTCTGATGCATAAGCCTAACACTAACTAAACTGGTTTTGGTGGCTAATCAAGTGGGTTTGTTTTTCCTAAACTTAGCCAAACACAGAGTGAAAGCAAACATAAGAACAAGGCATGACAGAAAATAGATGTAACAGTAGCTTAGGAATCTATTTATCAATGATACAATCAAGAAATCAAACCAGATTTTTATAGTTAAAGGTATTTAATTTACACAAAAATGGATTTTTGGTGTTTTTAAACTTTCTCAAAGTATTTAATCACTTATTTCTGTGAGATCAAGGCGGTCATGCCGGAGTTAAACATTATACGTTTCTGCAAACCTTCAGTATGTATGATCTTAATGTTCTTCGGTCAAAAGTACCTGGTCTCATCGGACACTTTGTTTGTACCAGGCAACAATCTTTGCAATATATTCCTAAACCTAACCATGTCTTTTTGGTTGCTTAAACCAAAACCAAACCATTATTAAGAAAGGAAACTTAGAAATAAAAAAAGTCCTGGAAAATGACTTCTCAGCTGAATGATTAGATATGTGATTGTTAATGTGAATCAGGCGCATACAGGAAATCTAAAGGGCCGTGTTTTGTTCTGGTAATTTATTTATTCTCGTTCTGTATAATTTTCTTTTGTGTGATATGTTGTGTTAAATGTTAATGGCTTCTATGGGAATAACAACAATGATCTTAAATTCCTGAACATTTTAAGCATCCTTTTAGTAGAGTGGCGGATAAACATGAATTCTAATAGATGATGGTGAATAAAATTGAAGGATGCCGTTCTTCAAGGTTCCTGTTTGTACAGCAGATTATGAAGCCATGTTAAGCCACAGGTAAACAGTCCAGTAGGTGTGTTGACTCGCCAAACATGCCATGCAGGTGTTTTAAAAGGTAGCGGTAAGCAGACAGAAAAAATTATCCTGGTTTCTGAAATTCTTTTATGTATGTTGTAAGATTTTTAGTTTTGGTAAAGATGTTACACTCTAGTATGGATTTAATTTTGAACTCAATCCTGACAAATTGCGGGAATAAAAAGATGGTGGGCCCACTTGTCATTTTGTTATCCAGTGAATAACTAGCAATATGTTTATGATTTTCTACCGAAATATTTCCACTGAGCTTTTTTAGTTGAAATGATGTCTGAAAGAAATGGAAATAGTCAATGCTATTGATGTTTTGGAGCTAAATTTGGCTAAAAGTGAAAGTTTTGCAAACATCCAACCTTATCGGAGGATGGTGATTATATAGATGATGTTAGAAGATGATGTGATATATGTAACTGCCCCTTAAAGCAACACTACTGAACTATAGCAGATTTCCCCCCTGATTAAAGCTAATTCAGCATCCTTTTTGAGTTTTGATGGTGTGTTGATATCCAGTTTGATAGTGTGACATGGTGGCACAAAGCAAAACACAGCCTTCACGTGATGCCTTGGCCTTAAAGAAAGTGTTTGTTTTTTTATTTCTCTACAAAAAAGATGTAAAATAAGTGTCATTACAAACTTAAAAAATTTGAGTTTGCATGATAGCATGTTTACAAATGTATATTAGAATAAATCATTAACTTTTCGTTGCCTCTGACTTCATTTTGCATCTAAACACACCTGTTTTTGAGCCCTAATATTGACCTAAACATCATTATGTAATCTTTTTTTTTTTTTAACTGGCAGCATATTAATCAGAAAATATATTGTAATGCTTGTGGAGGAAAATATAATGGCTTATTCTTTGAGAGAAGTTGACCATTTTTGAAGTCCCAAGCATCCTTCAGTGGTGTTGCATCTTTAATTTGTACTTGCATCCCTTTTCATTTCCAGTGGTTACATCTCCCTTTTACATACGTCCTGTGGCTTCGGAAAGTAGATGAATTAAGCTGTTCAGAACTTTTCTTTTAACGATTCTATGAGTCCCCAAATAAAAAGAGCTGGAAATAAGTATAATGCATCCTTTCTAAATACCATCAAGCTACTCCCCAGTAGCTATTATCATTTATCCAAACATCTTCTACGACTGAACCCTCTCACTCTTTCAGTTATGTGAAAAATACCCAGAAAAGCTACACAAAATCCCCAAAGCAGACTGCAAAATAGAAAATTCTGTATTGTGTTTTCTCATTTTTCTGTTCCTCATAGTCTAACCTATTGATAATCTGGGCTCACAGACTGATAACAGTGCGGGTTTTATAATATATTTCATATATTTCCATAGTTATGTAAATTAAATTCCCTCTGTGTCCACACATACAGTCTGGCATTTCCTGCCCTTTTCATTCTTTATGAGGCTCTCTGGTGGAACGAAGCTGTTTGGGGGGTGGCTGGCTTTTGAAAAGAAAAGAGTTAAAAACTGGTGCTGTAATTACAATGCCAGGCGACAAATTTCATCCTTTTTTCACATCAGTGGCTAAACTTTTCCAACAGATATAAAAAAATTAAAAAAAAGTTTTCAGAGTAATTTCGCTGTTTATTGAAATTTCAGACATTAGCATCTTTTTTTTCTATCATTATGCCTGTTTTCAAACTGCTAATAAAAGCAGGTGGATGGAAACACACTTATTGCATTGTGCTGTTCAGCACCTTTGCTTTGCTTCAGGCAACGACGGGTGTGCGAGGAGAACGTTGTCTGTTCAGTGAGGTGAAACTGCTTTCTCTGACAAAATTAAACACATTTTAATTCCTGTTTTTCTTTTACACTTCAAAGATGTGAATAAGAAAAGGTGAAAAGAACAGGAAAAATAAAAACTTCTACTAACACACAAAAAGTTTGCCCACTTGCCTGGTGGGTTATTTTGCTGTTATTGTAGATTTGCGGTGCATTATGGGTGCAACACCTTTGTGTTTTGCTTCTCATTGATCCTGCAGACACATGTCTACATGTTTAAGTGTTTTGCCGCCACTTTGAAGCAGTAACGAGATGTCTGACAACCAATCTGAGCTGCGGGCTACTTTTTTGTGCAGCGGTTGATGCTTAAGCTTTGCTCTGCTTGGAAATAAACAGAGTATACATTTAACCTAATACTTACAAATAAATATTCAAAAAGGAGTGAGAAGAAGTAAAACTTGTAAGCTCCCATGCCCTCTCCTTGAATAATGAATCACAATAATAAGAATAAGCTTCTTGGTTTAAACTTGTCTAGATGCTTATGTCTGTTAACATTTTACATATATACCTATAAACATACATCCATATACATCTATACATACTACGCATATACATACATATACACTCACATATACATACCTACACATATATACTCGCATTTCATATCCACACATACACATAGATACCTATTATAAACATACACCTTCCCATACAGTATACACACACACACATACAAAAGAAAAGTGAAAATAACCAGTACAAATTAAAGGAAATAAAACAATATCCTCATAACACTTAATGTAACCCAACACCTCCCTCATCCATGTACCTCTTGAAAATAGTGTTTTTGTACCTCATTTTAAATTGTTTCATGTTTGGACACGGCTTCAGCTCCATTGTGAATCTGTTCTATCGTCTCACCCAATGGTCTCACCCCACTGATGGAAACACAAAAACCTTTCCTGGTTGTACGAATTAAGTATAAAGATCTGCTGTGGGTTGGAATGAAACTAAGCTTCATATGTTGAAGAATTCCCAGTCTGTGCTTCTCACCTGTGTTTCTTTGCCATTTATCCTTTTATTTTAAGAGTATAGACATTAGACACAAGCCCACCTTCTCCCCTTGTTATTTATTTTATTCCAGAAATGTTTTTGTTTTCATATAATTTGCTCATCAAGCTCAATTTCTTACCCACACATACTTAGCATAGTGAGCATGTAATTGCTACATGCGTGTCACACACACAGTGACGCAGCGTGAGCGGGCCTTAACCACGTGCTGTGTCGGCTGTCGAAAAGTGCAGGTTCTCGCTGTAACTCCCATGTTTGTTTGCTAACCGGTAAATATTCACAAATAGCATAGAAACGTATATGTATCAGATGGTAAAATATTCCCAGGGAATGTCTGCCGTTTATCCTCTTGTGTGTAGTTTTCAGAAGTTTGGTTAATGTTGTTAGCATGAGGAAGCTAACGGCTAGGCAAGCTTTGATCTGTGAGTATTTGTGCTGAATTAAATGTGTATAAATTCATCTTTAGCTATGGAGGATATGTAAAGGTAAGGAGGTTTAATTTCAACATTTTTATTAGTGTGAAGCTAGCAGTGTTTATTGTAAATTTAGACAAACAACCACAGTTCAGTTCAGTGCTGAGTCGGCTGGTGTGTTGCACCAAAATCTGTGACCCATCAGATTCTGTGACCTCAGGGGGTGATGGTGTATATTTCTCTGCATGTAAGGTCTTAAAAACACTTGTATTGAAGTCTGAGTTCATTATCATGCAGGTGACCTCTGTCACCAGCTCTGGTGAGTCTGGACTCTTTTAACATCATTTGTGACCCTCACATGGCCAGGATCTCTGAAAAGCATCAGAACGTGTTGCTTTACTGTACCCGCATTATAATGAACTCACACTTCAATTCAGGTGTTTTCAAGACCTTGATCATCTTCCAATCAGCCAATAAGTAGTTAATCAAAATGTAGCGTCAACTTGGTGGACTCTGCATTGTAAAGGTTTTTTTCGGGGGGGGGGGACACCTCTGTCCATTTGTGCTGAAATAAAGTAAATTTGCAGAAGCTGAAATTTCTGCAAACGATACCTCTGTGAAGACATAAAACAGCCAGGGAGTAAAAAAAAAAACTGTGAATCTCATCGGACAAACAAGCTCCTGTAACTTCCCAAGTATGACATCATATCCCAGATATTCCCAAAGTTTAAACTGAACAAGAACTCTCCATTTCCTGTATTTGTGGATGTCCACGACAGTTGATTTGTCCTCCTTGAAATTTGATTGTGGTTAGGTCCACTTTACGTACGCATCCATTTGTGGAGCTATGCACACTTAAAGACTAGGGATAATTTTTCGGTGCAACAGACAGCTAATGGACTCTTTCCCGTGTGAAAGCAAAGACCAAGAACAGGACAAACAAAACCATTTTTGGCTGTTCCATATTTTGAACGCTGCCTCTAAACAGAGAGATGTTCAGCCACTAAACTGTTGAGCCAATAAACAGAAACATGTCTGGTTTACATTTCTTTTTTACAACTTTTTAAGTGACCTCGTTAGATTAACACTGGTTCTTCCCACCTAGATTGTTTGATCAGTCAGGTTTCTGTTTCTATCGCCCCAAGTGTAATCATATGACACCTTTTAGTCCCAAGTAGCCATAAGACTTTGGTCATGGCTTACATAGCAAGACCTCGTATCACTCTCACATCACCTCAGCTGTCAATGTTGCACTTATTTAGGATACAGTTCAAAATCCGCCGCCTCCTATTTTTTTTTATTAGAAATCCTTAAACAATCTGACTTCAGAACTTTTAACGCCTTGTAAAGCTACTAAACCCCTCAGAGCATCTTTGTGTTGCTCTGCATTGTTTCACTGGATCACTTTGTTTAAAATGCCGTCTTATTTGGGCTTTTTGTTGTTATGAAAAACACTTAACCCAGGTTTTGAGCTCGAGAAATTTTAATTTATTCATTCACAAACTTATAATCATTGAGCTTTTAACACATACTTTTGGAAGGGAAGAAAAGACTGCAGCTTTTTCTGTCTATCTGTCTATCTATCCATCTGCCTGGAACACAATGCCACCTGCTGGCCAAGAGGAGTAAATATAAGATGAGAGAGTCTAACTGGGTAATGAAATGCTGCAGGACATGCTGACCAGGTGCTAAATAATATATTAATGCAAAGGGATGTAAATCTGAAATTATTTATAGAACTTGTCTCAATAGAGTATTAAAAGTAGCATCTTTTGTAGCATTTGTATCCCTAAGGATATGCTTATTATCAGATTAGAGGATGAAAAATCTGTCAGTGTGTTTCATTCAATGTGTATTCAAACTGAAAGACACAAAAGCAGATTAAATCATGCACAGGTATGCATGCAATGCAGCCAGTCACATGTTTTTCTTCAGAATTTGCTAATTAATTGGGGAAAGATGAGCAATTGCAGAGGTGAGAACCAGGATGAGAGAGAGGAGATTATTTATTATACTTGTTAGTCCAGTGATGAAGATCAGGACGTCTTTTTTCAGGCTGCATAGAGAGACAGAGTCAGCATATTAAAAACCCAGGTTTAAAGGTTTAATATTTGATAGACAGGAACTTCTTCATGAAGCGTTAGTTAATCAGTCACAACATAAACATAAAACTTATTTTCTGTTACCATGCATGCAGGGTATTTGCGTGCTTTTTAAGTCTACCTGTAAAGCTCAAAGCATTGAACATGAGACACATGAAAGGCTTTCCTAAAATGGATAATCCACTGATTTACCCAGTTTAGCTGGACTGTATGGCAGGATAAAGGGGTTATTTTTGGTTGAAGTGAATCTTAAGTTGTTTGGATTTGTTTAAACATCTTTTATAGATGTGTTTGCTGCTTGAGGCCAGTGGTTTTACTGGTAAAGAATGAGGATTATCTTTGTAAGCGTGATCTAAAAAAAAACATGTTTTTGATGGATTTAAATGCACAGTTGTACTCTGGACTGCAAAAACACGTCAGTGCATTTAAAAAGCTTCAATTCAAACGAGGATTTGAACTCGTGCATCTGCAGTAATTGCAGAGGTTTTATTGTCTTGCGGCAGCAGCAGAATCTTTCAATTTTAAGCACTTGTAAACACTAAAGCGTCAGCTAATATATGCTAAATGAGGGGAAATCATACAAGTAATTACCTTTTTATCATGTGTATCAAACGCAGCAGTGTGTGCATACTTCAGTAACAGTGATAAAAAAAAAGATTTCATAAAAAAGGATCTAAACAACCTGTGAAAACCTTTCAACCTCCCTTTCTTGTTGCTGCCAAACTCCCGTTGAAAGTCAGTGATTGTGCAGAGGGAACCCTGCATGCAGCTGCTGTCAGCTTGTTTTTTCTCTCTCTCTCGCCCTCTCTCTTTCAAATACGAGCACGCTTTAATGAGAAGCTTTTACAGTCAGCTCGGATGCCTCACCGCCTGGAAATCATAAACAGTCTCTTAATTGAAGGGGGAATGTCAAGGGCAGGGTGAGATTCAGTGGAATCTGTACAGAATTTACGATGGTATATAAATTCTTTATATTTTGTGGCTGTGCTTCATTGTCACCCTTTTCTGTTTTCGTGTGTCCATGCTAGCCTCTACAGGTTTTTCACCCAGAGACAGTATTATGAAAAACTTCTGACTCACACAGCTACTGATTACTTCCCCTCACACAGCCTTCAGCAGCCAAACACATAAAGCACAAACACTTCGAGTGAGATGCATTAAAATGCCAGAAGCCCTCTCATGAAATTTAAATAACATAGTAATAACCATTTGTTTCTTTTCTCACCCCCTCTCGCTTTCTTCTTCGTTCCTCATCTATAAAAGAAGAAGAGCGAAAACTCGTCGAAGGGCCTAAAAATGGTGCCGTAATAGGAGGGATCCTCGGTGCTCTCCTGTTCATCGGGCTCATCGTTGGTGTCATCTTCCTCGTCCGCAAGCTTCAGCAGGATGCAGAGTGAGTATCATTTGTAATTCTGTATCTACTTTATCGTTTGTTTAACCTCCGGAGCAAAATTAATCCCCCCCTCTGGGACTACGGCTCATTAAAACTTATTACATGTCATTAAAGGATCCACCAGGGGTAGTTTGGTGACAAATCCTGACCGAAAGTTTATGGCATCAGCCTGTTTTAAGGCTCTCATTCATCTTGCCCTGGGCTGCAGCCGGGAATGGAAATTTATTCAGCCTCCCAAGGCTTCAACTCCAGTTTTCAGGGGTAATTTTTCAAACAGAGGGTTCATGTAGATCATCAGGTTTAAATAAACAAACGAGCCGTCGAGTTTTTCTGCCTCGATTAGATCAGCTGTCACATTGTTTTAAAGTCGCCTTCAGCTACAAATCGAATGTTTACACTTATGAAAGGTTTTCTGTGTGCAGGGATTTCTCCCAGTGCCACCTGGAATCACAGGAATGGTGGTTAACCTCGCTCATTGTAGCCCAGCCTGTGTGTTGGTTAGCGTCCTTCTCTGCTAGCTTTAGATATTTAGTGGATGAATTAAAACTCATTAGGTGATTAAAACTGCAGCTACTTTCTTGTTTTACTCGTCAAGATTGTGGTTGCTAAGCAAGAAGCTGACAACGTGAGTTGAGCTCATGTTTTTACTTCGTTCAACAGGATGTGCTAACAACATAACATAAACTTAAATCCTACAAAGGATTTAGGCCATGATGGAGAGAAACAGCCGGTCACCAAACACACAGAGCAGCATCGCTACAAGAAAAACAAAACTCAAGATTTTCCATGTTTTCATCCGCTTGGCTGCAGAAGCTCATCTGAAGCACCAAATAGTTGGAAATATTGGGGAAACGAATACAATAAATCTTTTCGGGATAACATAATAGGATCTATGTCATCATATAGCTCAAGTCTTTTAACTTCCATCAAAACTTTTGATTTGACATGTCTTGCATCATCCTTGCACACCGCCACGGCAGAATAAAAGCATCATGCCTTAGGAATTCTTTTTTTTTTTTTTAGATGTTACAAATGTAAATTATATTGTATGAATAGATCCATATGAATATAAAGTCTATATTTGTGCAAATTTACAGACGATAATAAGAGTTTGAAATTGTATTCAGGTAATGTGACACTGCTCTGCAAATGATTTAATTTGTAAAACAAACACTGGAGTCTAAATTTCCTGTCCGGTTGTACTGCGGTTCACTCAAGAGTGGCGGCAGCAAAGAGGCAACAGAACGGGAAGTCAGCCACAGGTGTCCTACTGATGCTGAGTAGCATGCATGCAGCCAGATGGTCCCCCTGCAGCCTGGTCCTCAGGTCTGTCTTCACCTGAGTCAGTACAGAAAACTACCCGACATCGTTCTGTTGATCCAAACGTAACTGGAACGTCATCTGAAACGACACTTGAAGGCGAAACTTCCAATCATTAGTGTTAAATGTTACTGTCGCTAACACTTGGTTATCAACATTGACGTTAACCCATCGGTCCCACCGAACGCGGAGTGGAGCTGCTGCACTGCACTTTCCACCCGGCACTCTATTCCACCACGAGCGCTTCAGAGCAGAGCCTCTCTGCAGTTCACTCAATCCCTCAAAGATCGCAACATCAAGCGGTAGTTTAGTTGGTGCATTTAACACTGGAATTAGCAGGATTTTCAGTCTCCCCTGGAGCCCCCCCTCCTTTAATCACTTCACTAAATGACCTGCTGTTTTCACATCAGACCCTCAGCCAAGGCTTCTGACTCGGCTCCTCATAGAAATGGTCATTTCTTATTCTACCTTCAGTTCAGATCTGTAGTGATGAATTTATCTTTGTGGTGTTTTTTGAAAAGCCCTCCCCCACAGTTAAAAAAAACCCTGGAGGAAACCCTGTATATTTATACTGTATATGATTTCTGTTGTGTTCACACAGTTATGGTGCATTCGATTTGACTTGGAGGTCAGAAGCCAGATCTGGGAATTAGTAGCCATCTTTAATGGGTTTCGGGGCTTCGGAGTTAGTGAGTCTACCCCGACTTTCTGAGTCGGATATCTGACTTCAAGGGGTTTCTTGGTCTATTTCCGACTGGGAACTCGGAATATCCGACTTCCGAGTTCAATTAGTAGTGATAGTGGCATTAGCATGATACAATCGTGTCTTTCTCTGCCCTAAAATGTAAAATTGACAACGAAAACCGTAGATTTATCCCCGCCTGGACTGGCAAATGTTTATTTTACCATCACATTCAGATTCAAAACCAATGTGCTTCATTTGCAATGAGTGTGTGGCGGGCACTACATTGAGAAACATCACACATTCCCTGCAAACATCCCGAGGGACTCCAGGAGAGGGCTGCAAAAGTGCAGTTCGGTTGCATCTTACATCCAGAGCTGTACTAGCATAGTATGGTTATACATACTACGACTGGATATTGGCAAAGAAGAAAAGGCCACCTACAGACTCTGAAACAGTGAAAGACTGAATGCTGTGATAAATGACGACAAAATTAAAAGAAAAGTGGGACATCTGCCATAAAAAATGTTTGCTTTTACCAACTACTTACTGGCCAAAGCCAATTTCTAGCCCTGTTAAATTTCTTGTATTTGAGTATCCCTGAGGTAGAAGTTAGTGTCCTGCCTGCAGCCATCATATTCTCTGAATTAATTTGTTTTCAGTTGTTGTGGGGCACCATCATTTTTCTTTCATTTTTATGCCTATTTGTCATCTTCAGTCCTTGATTTGTTAGACTTTGGTGAGACATGAAAAAATGTTTGTGCTCCAATAGATCTTTTCACAAAATGAAATCTGCTTTTAAAGATATTAAAAATGACCCTGTAAACACCTCATTCTGCCCAAAGTGAGCATTGGATTCGAGCCGAGACCATTTAAAGGGATACCGTGTAACTTTTGGCCACTAGGGGGCTAAACCTGTAACATTCCACAGGCCACATGACACTGTCGCATAACTAAACAGTCTTTCTCTTTCTGGCCTCCTCAGACACCGTTTTCAACTTCTTACTTCCTTCAGCCATGACAAACTTTCGAGGAAAAAGTAGCACAAAGCAGAGCCCTCAGTGTTTATAGAGGAGCCGTAAAGCAAAGCGCTGCAGGTCACACGAGAGACGGATCCGCTCCTGAAAAGTTAGTGTCTAGTTTCTGAAGAGGGCAGCCCCCTCGGAGCGCCGACACGCGTCAAGCACTGTATATCGACTCCAGAAATAATCCATTATTACTCGCATTAGGCTGATATTTGGCTCAGAAGTTACAAGGTATCCCTTTAAGTGAAAGCGTAGTATGCTAGTGTCCAGCTGCTGCTTCACAACTATAACCCAAATCAAAGTGAAAATGGTTGTTATTATGTGTCTTCCATGTTAGCCGGAAATAAAAGAAGCAGCAAGTGGAGTTTGTTTTCTTCCGGTAGACGTAAATGCATCACGTCCGCCCCCTGTCCAATCAGAACCCTTACCAATCCCTAGATCTTAAGCGGAATTGAGTAAAGGCAAATAAATCTGGTTTCCATTTTAACCTCAATTTAGAATTACTATGTCCATGTAAACGCAAAGGAGAATACTTTAATCCTGAATTATATCATTCAGAATAATTAATTCTGAATTAAAAAAACGTCATGTAACCATAGCCATTGTCAGATTGACACCCCCACAACATAAAGAAGACTTTGGCTCCACAGAGGTTTTCTTGCCGTTAAGACTTGCAGGAAAAAAAATGCAATTCTCTTAAACCTCATAAAAAATATTCCAAATATTCACATATTTCCGCCTCCGTTGGTGAAACTAAAGAGAGAAACTAAGCACTTCCCTTCTTTTTCCATACAAATAACCTCTCCAGTGGTGGTAAGGCTGACTCTGTTCAGTGTAAAAATCTTTGAAGCATACAGAAATGTTTCTTTTTCTCGCCGCCATTGCTGAATTCTATATGGATGGAATCTCCATTGAATTACAGCACAATGGTGCATCTTCAGTGCTCAATATATCCAGACTTTTTTTTTTTTTTAGCTTTTGCCCTTTCTCTCAGCAGCCCGAGTTGTTCTGTTAAATACAAAGAAATCTGACATCCAAATGAAGCAAAGATCAATACTGCATTAACTTTTGTCTTTTGTCCAATCAGGGGCCCCCCAAAGCACAAGCCCCCTCCCCCCGTGAAGGCAGGCAGCTCAACAGAGATGGTGAGTGAACAACATGGCTTAAAATCAATCCTTATTGTCACCACAATTATATTATACTCACACACACAAATACACAGAGTCCATTTGGACACTCATAATGGGGTTAATGACTATTGACTGCAGATCTGTTAGCTTATGTGTGCTGCAATAATTAGCTTGGTTTTTAAAAAGCTCCATTAGAGCACTCCTCTCCTCCACATGTCCATCATTTTTACTCCATCGCTCCATCAGATTTTGCTGTGTTTATGTAATGTGAGTAAGACTAAGATGGTTGTTGATTAAAAGTGAAAGTTTACATTTCCGGAATTTCCTGCAAAGCATGATCTGCAACACACGACCCGAAGGCAGCTGGAGTTTTATTCATATGTTCAAGTCAGAGCAAGTCTGGGTGAAATCACAAGTCTGCAGGCACATTTTAACACTTGCAAAGTTGTTATCTCAATTTTTTTTAAATTCATAATGAGACAGGGTGCCTCCAGCGCCAGCACCTTAGAATGCTTGATGGACTGAGTCCGCTTCTTTGATCCGATCAGAGTTTGTTGCACATTCACAATTCCCCAAACAAAGCGGACTTACTTCCAAGCAAACAGACTAGGATTCGAATCAAAAGGGCCGGTGGGAATGCGCCCTAAATGTGTCAGACTGGGCAAAAAACACAAGCAGTTGGTTATTTCTAAGCTCTAGGGGGAAAAAAGTCTAAGTTGAATCTGGTGGCTTAGCTGTAAAACCATGGATGGTGTATAAAGTTGGGTGATAATTTTACAACTCTTTTTTTTTTCCCCACCTGAAATAACAAGCCTTCCTGCATGTCTGAATGTGTGTGTTTCTCCAGCAGAGCAATCACCTTTCTAGAAGCAGCATTTTCTTTGGCAAGCACAGTGTTGTCATAATCAATAAAACCAAGTGCCAGACTCATAAAGACTCAAACTGTTGTGATAAAAAGTAAGTCTCATATAAGGTGGGACTGCGTAATGTTTCCTGGGTAGCATGAGTGGATCATAATGTGATCAGTTGCCAAGAGTTGCTGCTTGACATGCGTTAAATAAAACTGGACATGAATACAAGAAGAGAAAAGCCATGAAGTCAGCCAGCTTGCCGGTTCGTGTTAGCTTCTTACAGTTGGCAAGCATGAGCCGAGACGACACGGCCAACAGTCCTAACTACTAATGTCTGAGTCCAGACATTTCCATGCTCTTACCTTGTTTTGTTCTTTTCTGAATCTTCTAGAGCTATATTATTGTCTTAAAGCGAGAGTGTAGTTTTTCTGATTGAGGACATGCTTCCATGTTATTGTGCTGCTCTCCTTTAACAACTCTGACACACTTAAAAGTTCCCTGCTTGCATGCAAATATGTTGAGCTTCAGATGTAAAAATGTATCCAGCCAATAGAAGACCGGATATGATAATGACCAGTAAACCATCACCGCCTCCTTGTGGGTGCGCTTGTTTTACCTGCCAGCGGACGATCCGACGAGTCGCTGCATCAGATGCAGGAAGAAGTGGTCGACTTCTCGTTAGGCACAGCGGGTTGCTCGGTTACCAGTTAAATGCATAATTCTATTAAAACGCATAGTAATAACAGAAGCCAGTCATTTTATTTTATTTATTTTTGACTTATTTGATTATGTACTTGTTTTTTTTTTAAACTTCTTACCTTTGTTGCTTTTTCTGTTTTTATTGTATTGTTGTATTTTATTTGTTCTATCCAAATTTATTTTTTTCATAAAGAGTGAAAGAAAGTTACCAAAAAGCAGTTTGAGCAGATTGAGTGGGGGTCTCTTGTGTTTTTTCCCCGAGCTGTATATGTTATCGGGAGTATCGATACATCCATCCCTACTAAGTATTACATCTACACATACTAATATGACGTATGGCGTCCATGAAACACTGTGATGACTATAAACATACTGAGTTACTCAGACTACATGGATCAGACCAACCAGACCTATATAGAAACCTTATAAATCTCTCCTAATTACATGTACCATTAATGAAGGTAACATACATCATTTTATTAAGAAGTGGCAAGCAGCAGGTGTGTGTGTTGCAACAGACACCAGTAATAGATGAAAGATATCTAAGACATGAAATTCAATTAATAAACTTCCTTTTTTTCCCCATAAAAAGCAAAAATGTTGACAAGATTAAATATTTCCATGAAGAAAGACGATGTTACAGATGCTGTTTGGTGTGCATCTGTCAGCGTGTGACATGAATAATGGAGGAAACTGCATGGTTTTTTATTGATTTGTCATAGCTTATAGCTTATTACAACAGTCTCTCTTGATCTTTCGTAACATAATTTCCTGATCTGTATAATGAACAAATTGTCAGCTTATCTTTATTTATAAAACACATTTAAAAAAACAGCATAAGTTTATCCGGTGCGTTTTCCACTGACAACATGAAAAATAGAAATATAAAACAGATCAATTAAGCTTGTTTTGAAGTTATAATTTCCAAAAATACAGTTTTTTGTTCTAATCAATTTATATAAAATGTCAGAACAGTATATAATTAAAAGAAAACCTTTGGAAATTTTACTTAAACACAACTGCAGTTTGCAAAAAAAATCCTTCTTTTTTTGTGTTGGATGAAGGGTTTAACTGAGTGTCCTCATTTCAACATGAAATACAGGGTTATTTCATGATGGATAGAAAGGATTGTTAAGCATTGTCAACGTTAAAGCTGCAACACAATAAACAAAGAGTCTGAGGAGAGCTGTGAGCTGAACAACCTGAATGTGGCCGCAACAAGAAAAAAAACCTTCCAACTGCAAATAATAACATTTTAAAGGTGAAAAAAAAGAGGATAGAAGCTGTCCTTCGAGATGAATGTACAGCGGAGTGTTGTAGGATGTTTTCTGAGGAAAAATGGCCTCTACAGATAAAAGCCTAAGTGCATCATCTCTGTGTTCCCTGAAGAAAAACTGGAGCTTTTAAAGAAAATCGCCACCAGGAAATATCGAGGAGGCCCACTTGCCTCATCTCGGGTCTTGTGCAGGGTAGAATAAGATCCACTGGCTGAAGAGGACTCTGAACGTGTATGGAAAGAGCTGAAGCTTGTAGTCAGGGGAGAGAAAAAAAAACATCAGATATAAGAGAACTGGAGTAATTTGGGTCAAAATACAGCTGAGAGGTGCGGTTTTAATGAAAGCCATGATGATTGTGTAATTACAGTGAAAGTCTCAAAGAGGACAAGTCCAGATATTTGCACTCATGACACATTTATAATTCAAAATTACATGTTACAAAATAATCAGCATGTTTCCTTCATTTTAAAAGGGCAATAAAAAGCCTGGTATTAACTTTAAGGCTATAAAGGTGGTGCATTGATGTTGGGAGGGTTTCTTTTCCTTTCAAAGCTTACACAGTCTCACTTTAAGTTCAGTTCAGTGTTACCTTGCTTACATAAACACATTTTCTGTCTTCCCCCGTTGGACCGCGTGTTAATGTGCTGTTCGCTCTTTTGTTCTCTTCTGTGCTGATTTGTGTGCATGTAGCTGAACAAGCCGTCAGAGCCGCCCACAGCCACGGAAACGGCGCCTCTGAGCCCAGGAGAGGTTTACTACGAGCCCACAGGGGGAGAGCCTGTCACAGTAACTATCACACACACATACACACACAAACCTGCACACACATATGTTTGGACAGCCACACACAGCTTCATCATGGTGTCTCTACTTTGTTCCACTCAGTTAAATAGTATTAATATTAAGCTGCATGTAATTGCTGAAACTGACTGTATTAAGATAAAATCTTATAATTAAACTCTACATGACTTTCTGAATTATCCCATAAATCCTTCAGTGTGTACATGAGTTTTGGTAGTTTTTGTTAAGCCATATTCTCAACATGTCTTCTTAATTTACGTTACATTAACCAGTCAGTGAACACGGATGCCTTCATTTTCTGCACAATTGCTTGTTTTCTAGATTTCAAATGAATGGGTGAAATTTTATTTGTGGCTTTTAATCTGCGCTTATGGATAAACTGCAACCTGCAGGCTAACAACCACCTTTTTTAAAAAAAGAATAAAACAAACTTTATTGTCATTGTACTGCATTGCAGAAACAACAAGAAAAGGAGCTTCTCTGAGCTCACGGTGAAATTAAATCTTAGTTCCAAAAAACTCTGGAAAGTTTTTAAAAGGGACTTAAAACCTTCCTTTTTAAGAGATATTTTAATTCTTAAACTGTTTTATTGCCTCTGTGTTGATGTGATTTTATATGTTTATATAATTCTTTATAGACTTTTCTTGTAGCACTTTGAGATTGTCCTTTCAATGTAAGTGCTTTACAAATAAAATGCATTATTATTATTTTAAAAGAGGTTTAATGTTGTGTAAAAATGGAAATGAAAACAGAATACAATCTTTTTCAAATATACATAAGTTTACATACATTTTACACACAGACAGCCTTTTTTGGGGTTTGTGTATAAACCACAGATAAGATGAAATCAGACTTGAGGATAGAATTAGGAATTAAGTATGAATGAATAAAATAGGAGCTAGAGGTTTAAGCAGTTTCATCGCACCGTCACTCAATCTGTTACATTTGCATCTCATCCATGTTTCATCATTTTTGATGATTAAACCAATAATTGAGCACAATTTATGATGAAATATTTGTTGCACGGACATGTTCACTGTCCTAGGTGAACACCAGCATTTAACACTCTCCTGAGGAAGACCAGTGTTCAAAGTGATGGTGACAGTGGAGGATGTGCACCTAATCAGAGTTTATGCAGAGACAGTGTAGTTTGGACATGAGTGTATTGAAGATGACGGTGTTGAAGGTATTCTGGTATGAGTACTCGGCTTGTTCTGCTGCCTCGGTGTGCAGTGAAGAGTCAGGCCAGTTGCATCATCTCTAGGTCAATAATGCTGAACTGGTACTGGCCCAGAGTGGCAGGGATGGTACTGTGTGACTGCATCCTGATGCACTTTGAAAGAGGAGTGTAAACGGGCAGGAGTCATTCATGCACCTCATGTTGTGCAGCTTAGGTACAGGCACATGGAAATATGTTTACATGCCTTAAGATGACGTGGTTTGGAATTTATAAACGACGCAAGTGTTAATGTGGTGACTATTAAAGGTCAGGTGGACACCCATGATGAATATTCATCATTTCATTTCCACGATGGCTTAGGAGGGGACAAGAGTGAAGAAGCTGATTTTTTCAGAACGTGAGATCCAGATGGAACAAGTTGCTAAACGTAAAAATGTTTGTTTGGTGGGTACGGCATGGACATCACCAACGGCAGAGGAGTGGCAGCAGGTGGCAGAGGCTGTCAGCGCCACTTCAGCCATTAAGATATTAAAACGTTCTGCACATCCAGGGAGATGACTGTAATATATCATGGTGTTTAATCCAGCCGTTTGATCAGACAAACTCTCTTCAGACTAAATACATTAATCTCCCTATTAAAAAACTTTGACTGATTCTGGCATGGGGTTGCTAAAGTGTTCTGTAGGTCAGCGGTGAAGTCCCTGGATCGCATTTATCATTATCACTTGGTGCTCTTATTGCCTCATTAGTGCAATAACACCGTTATGTTGGGGAAACAGGACGTTGCAGCTCAGTGTTCTGCTTGCTTGTTTACCCCCAGTATTAATGTAGTTAATGTTGTGACAAACCAATGATGCCTCTAACACGTCTGGCACCATACGGCTGAAGGTTGGCTGGGATATCCCCGACTGGTCAGCAAGTAGCCTACTTGCATAGTGACACCGGCCCGACGTGGTTCATCCTGGTGGGTCTCTGTAATGCTGGTGTTCCAAAGCATGGCAGAGGTCCGAGGGTATGGCAGGCGGTGGTCGGAACCGGTTCATGAGCCATTTTGTTTTTTGCAACTGTGTGTGCAGATGTACTCCCAGGAGCGTCATTATCTTATGCTTCTTTATTCGCTGTTGCACATAACTTCAATATATAACATGTGATGTGAACGATAATGTCTCAGATTTCACATCCCTTCTTGGTGTCGCTGTTTCCCGTTTTATCCAGATTCTGTACGGCACTATAATTGGCATACACCGATTTTTGTGCGTGGAACAGCTTTATAAATGAGGCCCCAGATCCTTCAGGATGTGGTGGAACAGGAGATTGTCATCATGGATGTGCATCAACTGTGTGATGCTATGACACCAAGAATTAAAGCAGTATTTTGTGGCAGGTACCAGGTGGAGCTAATAAAGTGGCCGGTGAAAGTGACTATTTAGATCCTTTGGTATGCATCTCCAAATTGTGATCAGGGGACTTTTGTGTAATTATCCAGGAGGAGGGTCAGGAAGTTGACAGACTTACACTTGCGTCGTTTATAAATTCCAAACCACATTCTGAAATATGAAGTAGCCATCAGAAGATGCTCCACTGTGTTCATAAAGGGCTGTGCTGGTTAAACCATGCCATGTTGGTACTAAGGGGCCCATGAAATTGAGACTCCTCAGACCAGGCAACGTTTTTCCATCTTCTATTGTCCAGTTTTGGTGAGTCTGTGTGAATTTTAGCCTCAGTTTCTTGTTCTTAGCTGACAGGAATGACACCTGGGGTGGTTTGATAAACCCTAGAGGCAACTTGTGTGTGAAAATCCCAGTAGATCAGCTTGTTTCTTCCCCATGCTGAGGCTCGGTTTGAACTTCTGCATCCCTAAATGCATTGAGTTCCTGCTCTGTGATTGGCTGATTAGATATTTGTGTTTACAAGCATTTTTTTTTTTCCCATTTAAAATTAAATCCAAAGTAAAGCGTGCAGAAAACGACAGGCTCTGAATCCTTTTTTAAACTCACTGCAGAGTATTTTATATAAAATGTGATACAATAAACATGACTGTGCTCAACCTTGCAGAACCTGGATGATGAGAGCACCGGAGCCCCGAACGGCGGAGCCCCTCCAGTCCTGGACAACTCAGCCAAAGAGTTCAAAGACGCGGCTGCTGGTCACCACGGCAACGACTTGGATTCATCCAATCACGAGCCACCGACTGCTAACATTTCTCGCGGCGAGAGCTTCGTTTCATCCGCCATGTATGTGTAGCCGTAGCAACCAGAACATGACATCGCAGGCGTACAAGCTGGTTCCAGGTCACCTAAATTAGCATGAAAAGCAGAAGCAAGCACATCTGTTGTCACATTTTTATTATACTTTTAAAGTTTCAGCCTGCTGGTGGATGTGTTGAGATTTTACTTCACTCTCTGGTTCATTTAGTCGCTTTTATGGTTTATAAACATTATTTTCTGGCTTGGGGCTTGGGATTACAGAGGCATAGAAAAGTTAAACACAATAACACAGATTTATTTTGTGCTTTTTTATGTAACTTTTGCTTAAATTTGTGATTACATTGCAAAAGCAGTTTAGGGTTGACACACATACAGCCCGTTGCCATTGAAATCCTATGTGTACCGCATAAGATGAGGCAGGCTTTTTACAATGTGTGAATTGTATAGTCTCGGGGTGTTGCAATGTAGGTGAACTGGAACACTAATTAATGGCAAATTAGTACACAGAACTCTACCTTTGTGATGCTGGAGAATCAACATTTCCACCAAAAACAATACAGACGACAGCTTTTTGGGGGGGCTTTCGGTGTGAAATACTATATGCAACATTTTGTGCCATGAGCGTTCAACATCTTGAATTTAATGTTAGTGTATGTGAGGCTGCCTCGCTTCAGATCTGAACATTTTTGCTTTCCAAGTAAGGATGAAACATCAGGTTCTTGTTGAAAGTCCTGCAGAGAGAGCAAAAATACAGCCTTTGAAGTCCTTTCTAAGTACTTCCCCCTTTTCAGTTGAGTTTCAATAACATAAAGCTGAATTCTGAGGAAGTCCAAACTCTGATCATGAGTCTCCAAGCAGCTTTAATTATTCGCTCCAGATACTTTGAAAATATTTCAGCTCTCACAATAACACCTTTTCACATTGAAGCCCGAGATTCAGTCCAAAAGAGAGACGCTCTGCTTTGTTATGTCGTCAGAGAAGCTCATTTATCCCTGAACCGCAGCAGCTGTCAGACTGACGGGAGGCTTGTTAGCACTAACAAAGGGGGACATGACATGATTTGACGCTCTGTGACCTGGCAACATCACATGATTGAGATTCTGTGATTCATATTGGATGCTTTTGATCGCAGGAGCCGGTAATTCAAATGCATTAAAAAGGTGAAAATGAGCTTACAGCAAAGCACACACCGCAGGGTTTGTGAAAAAACACACACAAGTGCACCAATTTTTGGTTCAGTCCTCCTCTTAATAAGTCACACTGGTATGAATTATGCAAACATTGTATTGAATGTAAAATGAAAATGTGCAAATGTTCAGCATATGTTATAGATTTACTGCCATTACACTGATATATGCCCAAGATTTTGCACATCAAGAGAAATTTTAGGGAAAGAAATTGCCCCTCCCGCCCCTCCATGTTGTCTGGCTGAAACAAAAATTGGTTCCATCAGATGTCAAACGGTACCAAATGATAAACAATGTAAATAGTATTGATGATAATATATTGTTGGTGAAATGTGTATACATAAAAAATACGTGTAAGTGTTATGAGTGCCTCTGTGCAGGGGATGGAAGTTCGTTAAATGTCATACGAACAACTTTAAAAATAAGACGAAAAAAAAGAAAGTGTATATTAATATTTTGATTTTCACAAGTACATCGAAGTTGTCACTTAATACTAAAATGTTTTGAGTATCTAAAAAGTTATATGGTGTGGATTTTCCTCATATTGCTCTGCATGGCATGTTCAGTGGCTTGTAGAAACACTTTCCCAAGAAAAATCTTCGTTTGTAAAAGCATTTCTGAATACCAGAAAAGAAAGCTGCCTTCTTTTTTTCTTCTAATCATTGTATCTGTCATAATCATGAACGGGACAAGATCTAATTTAAGTCGAGCCTATTTTCTTTCTGTTCCATTTCCTCCATTGTGTTGCATCTTGTGAAGCTCTTCATGTCGCCTGTTTTTTGTCTTCAGCGTTAATCCAAAAAAACAGTCGGCGTGGGACTCGCCTGTCATCTGATACACACGCAGAAATGCAATCTTTCCTCACACCATGCTTTATTTTTGAGACGTCCAGCCTCACAAGCTGTATGATCCTGAGTTATCTTGCTGACCGCAGGAAAAACCGGCTACACGTTAGAATCACCCGTTGGAGATTTGTAGAAGCAGTCAACAGGTGTGACACATGAGATAAATTTAATTCTTTCCCTTTCTGTGCAGTAGGCTCCAAATGCAATTAATTGGCTTTTTTTCCCTTTTTATTTTTGTTACATATGGAAATCATGCTAATATTTGGCTGTTTTTTTATTCCAGCCCAACTTTTTATTTTAATATGTATTTTCTTCGTGCCACCTTCATGTGTTTCAGTCAGACGTGATTTGTTTAGCCAGGGGGGCAGAATTCATCACCTAATCCAGAAAAAAGATGCTTTGTGTCCGAACTGCATCATCTTACTTAACTGGAAATGTATTTCTCGTCCCAACAAGTCTTTAGTTCTCAGGTAATAATCCACAGTACAGATAAATCTTCATCGTATTTTCCAATAATCAACACAAAATTAACACACTACAAGCAGCGGTAGCGACAAGAGAAGCGCTGGCGTGTCAAAAACTTGTTTTATTCCCTCCATGCAGCAACACCAATCACCTGAGAGATGGTTCCTCCCTATATGGTCCTATCAATGAACTCTTGAGGACTGGACCAATTGAGAACCTTGCAAATGGCCCTTGGACCCAGTATTTCCCAAATTTGACTTCCCAAGATCATTTTAGGGGGCACCAGAACATTGTTAAAGAAAAAAAATATATATATTTTAGCCTACAATCAACAAATAGAGTTAGAATTTTATTAGGGCTGTCTAAATTAATCTATTAATGCAAATAAATCAAGCTGCGTAATTAACACGTTCATTTTTTTTGCACATAGTTATTACCCATGCCATATAAAAATCTGAATTTGCCATTCCCTCGCTGAGAGAAGCTGATTTGGGGGCATGTCTGTGCACCAAAAACCACTTTACCCTCTTTATTTATTAAGATTCCTGCAGTTTTCAAGCCTTACCTTTAGAGCAGTGGTTCTCAAACTGAGGGTCAGGACACCCATAGGGGTCGCAAGATTATTTCAGGGGGTCGCCAGATAATTGTAAAAAATATATAGTCTATATTTATCAAATAAATTTGGGATCTGTCAAAATTACACCATTAATTCTGAGATCAATTAATTAAAATTTTGAATTTGGCATCATCTCAGTGAAAGAAGCTGATTTTGGGCATGTCGGTGCCTTGTCACACCTGTGAACCGAATCCACTAAAAACCACTTTATCCTTCTTTATATATGATGATTTTGATAGTTTCAAGCCTAATGTTTAGAGGATGCTGCAGGATGACCCATCTATCATACAATTAATCACTATCATCATGGGGGGCTGTCACAAACACCAACGTATGTTATGTTGGGTGTCGTGGCTCAAAAAGTTTGAAAACCACTGCTTTACAATATGGCCGCAGAGTGACCCATTTGATAAAACCTTTGGGAACCACTGCTCTAACCAGTCAGTTTGGTTTATACAGTTTACTGTATAACAGCGAGGGAATTCAACAAGTCAAAACTACTTAAAGCAACACTACGAAGCTTTCCAACCTTAAAACGCTAGCGTTCATTATGTACATTCCTGGGACTGTCACTGCCCTGCAGCATCCTGAGGCTGAGAAACACTTCACAACTTTTCTCCCCCAGCCAGGTGCATCATGCGACTGCTTGCTTTTTGCTTTCTGGCGTAGCCTCACATGCTAGCAACTGGATATCAACACATTAGCAAAGAAACACTTCGAAACATTATTAGAGGAATCTAGGAAAAGACAAAGGGACAGAGTGATGAGAGTTAAGATTTCCAGTTCAGAAATCTACCCAAGTTCAAATGTACGGCTTTTAAAAATCTGACCAAGCAGTAAATTTCTGACTGTTTTGCATTTTGCTAAGAGATTAGGTTTACTTTATATTCATAACCATTCTAATGCATGCCGACTTAAAAACTGCCACGTTATCATCCATCTTTAAGAGAGCAGTTGAGTTTTTTCTGCATAATAGCTTTATTTTCCTTCATATATCATAGAGATTGGTCGATTCGACAATGTTTAGTTCTCTGCATGGTGGGTTCAAGAGAGATGGCGAATATAAAGCGATAAATCTGATGATGGGAGATCTTTTGTTTGCTCTTATTTTGATTTCCATTAAAGGGAACGTCTGCATGCTGCATGAATAGATGGGGGAATATTTACATATTTTGCGAGTAGAGCCATGCAACATTAACAGAATAGCCGTTTCACTCGCCTCTATGTTGCAGTGTCAGACAATCACGTACGATGTATTTTCTAATCCTGCCTCAGAACAAAAAACTTTCATCAAGGGAAACTTAATGTGATGGTTTTTCTTCTTTTTTTTTCATCTGTATATTGATTTTATAGAATGAATGAATGTTTAGTTTTTCTGTGCATTAATGTGTTTAATGTGTTTGCCAGCGGGCTGCTTTTGATCGATTGAGGGAAAAGGAAAAAAGACAATCATCCGGACACATTATATCAGAGACCAATGACTCCGCAAGCATTCAGTTATGAGTTTTTTGCCTCTGCTTTCTCATTTGGAGATCATTGGGTTCTACTCGGAGCCTTATGTTTAATAAAGTTGCATCATTTAGAGGTAAGCTGAATTGTGTTTCCCACATCCCCGGGGAAAGTCATAAAGCTGATACTTAAAGCAGAAGCTGCAACTAAATGTGATCTGTAAATGAGTCCAGATGCAGCTCAGCAGCTCGAGTCCACGTTCAGGTGGCGATGATGTGAAGAAACCAGTTGCAGGTGGATTGGGGGGGTGTAGCTGAAGGGTCTGGGTTTGACTCTTCTGCATTTTGCCCCAGGTGCTTTGCTCTGTCGCCCTCATCCCTCTGTTACGGGTTCGATGCCAGAAGCACAAGCTGTGGTCGTCGTCGATAACGTTCAGTCTGAATCCTCTCCCTCATTTACCCTCTTTTTGATTTCTTTTTTCTTTTTTTTTCCCCCCTTTTTTTCCCCATCTGTCATGTTCATCCATTGTCACCATAGATTTTCATCACGGAGCCAGATGTGCCTTCTTTGTTATTTTTAGCTTTTTCGATTCTCACATTACTTCTGTGACAGCAGAACAGACGATGAAACGGGGAAACTCACACTGACAATGGGAATGCTAAAAGAAGAAAACACATGTACACTGAAGATGTAATCATATTTTTGTGGGTATTACCGAGTTTCTTTCATTCATTTTGTGTATTACAGATCACTTCTTATTTTGTATGCTTTTTGGGAATCTTACGATACATGTTTTACAATTCACTGTCTTGTCAAATAAAATATAAACAAAAAAAACCTGAGATCTTGATGGTTGTTATCTCTCTGTCAGGAACAAGAGTTCATCTGGACTGCAAACACCTATATGTCATAATGTGATGATTAGCATCATTATTAATACAATGTAACCACTATCCCTTCCTGTTGCCTCCCAGCAAGAAGGTTACTGGTTTAAATCTGTGCTGGGGCCTCTATGTGGGGAGTTTGCATGTTCTCACTGTGCATGCATGGAAGCACGCATGGAAGCAAGGTACTCTGGCTTCCTCAGTCCAAAAACATTCCCGTTAGGCTGATTAGTGTTTCTAAATCCCGTCTTGGAGCATGAATGTCTGTTTGTGCTGACCCTCTGATGGACTGGCAACCTGTCCAGGGTGTTCCATCCCTCTCTCCTGATAGCAGCTGGGAGAGGGGCAGCACAAATCCCATTCTTTTCAATCCAATTCAGCTTTATTTGTGTAGCACCAATTCTCAATGCCTGGCGGAACTGAAATATAGCTCTCACCAACCTGAATTAAACCAGTAAATTACTCAAACATCATCATCATAATATCTGATAGGCTACCATAATCAGGAATGAACCAGCTGAATTTCACATGATATTTATTGCCTTAAACTCAGAAGTGAAAGCAAATGGTATGTTTGGTGCTCCCAGAGTGGTATTTTGTTGTTATAAAGTATTATAGCCAATATTTCCACTGACAGATAATAAAGTATCTATTCCAGAGTACTGACGTGCCCATCTCTGGTAATTACACTGCATGGCAGGCTTACTTTGAAGGAGTGATTGTCAATTTTTGGTGGCCAGCTGTTGACAGTGACGGTGGCCAAACGTCAGGATCATACTACACCGTCTCACTGAGCTAAAACACACAAAAAAAACTGACCCAGAGAGCACAACAATGAAGTCCAATTTTTTGATTGGTCCTTTCAATCATCAGCTCTGAACACAAATATCTCTGACGTGCTTCAGAGCAGCAAATCATCTGTGGGAAACTTGGAACAGGTTCAGGAGAAAAGGATCAATATTCCCATCATGATTCTGTCTGGTATCAATAGTTATGTCATAGCTTACTTAACAGATGCTATTTCTAACTAAATATCAATTTCATTGCTAATAGGTTACATTCTGGTGGGAGAACATCCATTGCTGCTTCATAGGGTTGTAATCTGAACTTATTCTAGAGCAAGCACATTGTCCTCTACAACATGTTATAGAGGTAGATTTATTTAAATCTCAGCATTTACCAAGGAGACGTACTGCTGTGTCGGGAGAAAGCATCAAATAGCAGAAAGTGCAGCAAAATATTGAGCATTTACCATAAAATCCATAGAAATACTCTGTGCACACAGTGAATAATGTTTCAAACCCAAATGTAAGTGGTGCCAGCAAGGTTGCAGGCATGCATGAAGCAATGTTGTTTGGACGATTTCCATTTTAAAGACCTGATTCCCGCTGTGAGCTCAGAAGCAGCAGTGGGTTTTAACAGCTCGGGACATATTGGTGAAATATCCGGAATGAATTTCTGTGCTCTACGTCCAGTTTACGACTGAAATAAATACAGGCTAGAAACATTGTGTGGCAGAGACTGCAGGTCTTAAAGCTCAAATCCCTTCTTTTTTTTTTAACGAAACCCTTTTTTTTTTCTTTTGCGTGGTCGTTCACATCATTTCAATGCAACCTTCATCACTCTTTAGTGGGAACGGTATGGCCCTCAAGTGTCACGCATGTGCAGAGCTAAACACAACGTCACACAGGGCGTAGTGTCTTAAATGTCGTAAATATGTCGTAAATATGGAAGCTTCATGGGTTTATGTATCAATATGGATGTTTTTGCCAGTCAGAACCAACGAAATGATGTCCAATTAATAAATGAAGGGATTTGATATTACTGGGTTCCCCTTCCACCGGATGTGACGTTTATCTCACTTCTGTGACATCAAAATCGCCTGAAATGCAGCGTTACCGTCCAGACTGAGGTCGTTTCCACCTAGATCTGATATACGTATATACGATTCAGGACCACATATGAGAGTCGGTCGGATTTTAGAAAATTTGTGCCGTTCAGACTGTCATTAAAAAATCCGATATGGGCAAAAAAATCGGAATTGAGCTGCAGTGTGAACGTAGCCAAATGCTACAGATGTGTCATTCATGAACGAGCCAGCTCTAAGATCCGATTCTTCGTAGTGAACAACAACAACCGATTCCTTTCTGAGCGAGCTGAATCTTTAGAAGGGGAGGCACTTTATTTTGATGAGCACATGATGCTGTCTATTACATAGGAGGAAAGACTTGGATCATACCACTATGTAAAGAAGGAAGGGCTTCGTAGAAGACGGAGTGTCGTAGTACAAACCAGGTACACAGAGAAAACTACAAGTATGTCAGGAAAAATTTTAGAAATTAGTGAATTTAAAGTGTCATAATGTTCAGACTTTGGCCTTTGTTTACTTGGTGTTTGTTTTTTGTTCAGTTCGTTTAAAGGTTGAATTAAAATATAAAACATAACTTTATTTTGTAATTTAAAAAATGGACAAAAATAAGGCTCTTATGATAAAAAGATAAATAAAAAAATTCTCACTAACAAACCAACCACTCATAATTGATAAATTAGACTAAAATTTAAGCTATGAGTCAAACTAAATAAAGAGCCGTTTGGGAGCCGAAAGAGCTGACTCTTCTAAGGGAGTCGAGTCAAAAGAGACGAATCTTCGGAAAAGAGCCAAACTTCCCATCACTACTGATGTTTCGAAGTAACCACCGTTAAATTCTGAACAAACAATAGTAGAAAAAAGGTGATTGTGTCTTCTTTGAACCAGAAGATGTTATATTCCTGTCCTGTGGTACGGCAGGTCTACTCTTTAATCTTTCAGTGAAGCTTCTGTTGAGCCCTGTCAGATGAGATGAGATGAGACAAGCTCATTGTCAGCGAGCATTTGTTCACTTTTGTGGCTAATTAACCGTATCGTTAAGTTCAGCCTAGTCCCTGCTGGGCTCTGCTGCTTTTGACAAAGATATAAAGTGAATGAGGTGAAGCTCTGACATCAGAAATGGTTTAGTTCAAATCACTGTCATGTTATAGAGCAACACAATGTAACAGCATGGGTGAGAAAACCACAGGGTTGCCATGACAGTAGAAGTTGAACGCTACATGAGTTATGCTTTCCAGTTGTACCTCGACTAAAACTTTGATGGATGTCATGTTTTCAGAATATGTCTCATTCTTTAAAAAGTGTTGTTGGAGAACAGCAAAGCCTTGGAGAAGCATGTGTCTGCAGACATGGAGACCTGCAGTTCCAGACCCAAGGAGGTCCCTCAAATACCACAGATGGTCCCCAAGGCTTCGTCCAAGGCTTTGAACATTCAGAGCTATTGTGATTAATGTCCACATATTGTCAGTATTTTAAGAAAAAAAAAGTAAGGCTATGTGTTATTTATCTAAATTTGGCTTTATCGAAGGACTCAGCCAGAATCCAGGATCTATGGTAAGAATCTCACTTTTGAAAGCATAAAACCAGCATGGTTTCAGCACGGGGTCCATGGATTTTTAGTATTTGCATGAAAGGGGTACTAAAGGAAAATAGGTTGGGAACCACGGCTCTATTTCATTGCAGAGCAATATGACGATCAGAGAGTCAGTATTGAATGTGAATCTCATTGTTTCATAGTCCTGTCATTACAAAATCTGAATTATTTTCCATTTTTATTTTCTATGTAGAGCCAGAAACTCCATCTGGGGACTGACAAAGATGTACAGTAAAAAGTACCCCCCCCCCCGATGTTTTACCCTTTTATTGATTTTGTAAATCAATTTAGCTCAACATAATTTGGCTTTTGTAACCCACCAAAAAATGCCAAAGTAATTACTACAAAGTAAAGACAATTAAATAGAAATATGTAACATAAAATTAGCGTAGCATAAATAATACCCCCCCCCCTTTAAAGTGCCTGACCTAATTTAACAGAGATCCAGTCTATTGGTACTTGTAGTCTCACAATTGAAGGAATGGAGATCACCTGCATGCAGTGACTCTCTCTCAAGTGTATAAAGACACCTGTGTTGATGAAATTGGTGGGGGGAAAAACTGGGATAATACGTTTTATAGGCACTTTACATGCACAAAAACTGCTATAAAATCATCATGCATCTTTTTTTCTGCTTTTTTTCATAAATAAATCACTTGAAAGCAGAAAAAAAATCCTGATGCATGATGATTTTATTTTTGTGCATGGACACTTTTGGCCACGAAGGTCACCCTAGAGGGTCGTAAATTCATCAACAGAGTATAAAAGACATTTGATACATTTAAAAAATTTGTTTAAAAAGAAGAATTATTGCAAAAATTCATGCCATATTTTGAAATGGGCAAAAATGTCCCGAGGAGGGCTTCAGGGTTAATGTCAAACCACCCCCTGTCTGTTGTTGTTGGCTGATAGTCTGGTAAATAATCTCAGTATAATCAAACATAGTCAAACCATCGCTAATAACCTTCTTAAAGCACAAAACTTTAGTTATTTTCAGCAATGCCTCACTAACTGCGTTTCCATTACCCCTAGAATTACACAAAACTTAAATATTGCAATAAAAAAACTGTTATGGAAACATTTGAATTTCGAAAAATAAACTTCTCAAATATCACTGAAAAGTTTTTACTCTCTCATGAGGTGGTTTTTCAGACGTGTCGATATGGAAGGATATCGCAAAGGTGTAACTGAAACACTTTTTTTCAATTTACACGCCACCGGACGTGTACTCAGAGCAAGTTGCCAGTTTGTAAAGGACAATAGCTGCTCGCTTCCGGGTGGGAACTGCCTCCTGAGGGCTTGAAATGTCTGGTACCACTAGAGGTTCATACATCACACAGCTCATTAAACGTATCCCGGGTCATTCTAAGACTCTGAATCCACAATCCGGCCCTTATTCGTGTCCGCTCCCGTACATACAAACTCTGCCTCTGAACTATCACAAGACTATTTTGTCTTTTATGAGGACAGCCGCAACCAAAACAGCCTCTCCAAAATGATATGTTTTATATCTCCATCCTTCTCAAAGTGGAGTCTCGCTGGACCAGATTTTACGAAATGACGTCTTATGCACTAAACAGCATTCAATGGAAACACCTACAAATTGCAATTGCAAAAAATTTTAGAAATATCTTTCATTTTGTGAAAAACTGTAATGGAAACACAGCTTAAATCCTTTGTTTAAAAAAAGTGTTTCAGGTAATTATCCTTTACCAACTATAACAACCTCAAACCTTCTGCTTCTGTCATTATATTTGCTCATCATCCTCAGTCCACCTATCCGTCTGTCAGGCATCATAAAATAATCTTCCTCTGGCACTGAGGATTTATTGAACCTGGAGCTCTGTATTTTCACAAATCAAACATGAAAACTTCTATAACCTTATTATTTTCCTGTGGATCTCTGGGAGAAAACCTGATATCACCCCACTATATTGAATATGTACCTGTTTCCTATGATAAGACATAATAAAACAAGGCTTCATCAGTCACTTGTCGAGTGCTGCAGATTCTCATTTTCTCAGGGGCCAATTTTTCTCAGCGGGACTCCAACACAACAGGGGGCGTTTTCTTCCTTCTGCTATTCAATGCCATTTTTCTCTCTCGTCACATCTCTCCCACTCACTATCGACTAGCTCATTGATTCGCTCCCCCTCCGTCTATCTGACTGTCTTAATCTCTTCAGTCTACCTCGCTACCGTACACTAATCCTTCTGTTTTGCTATTTCATTTCTTTTCCCCCTTTCTCACGTCTCTAAATCACAGACCCTTTCTATTCCTCTTAATCTTGCCAATCACTCTTCTTTCTCCATCTCCAAGTTAAGTCCTTATTCATGGCATTCAAATCAAAGTTTTAAGTGGCTTCATTAGTATAAGTAATTGCATGCTGGTAGTGGTTGATATAAAAGGTATTAGAAAACCTATTCGAGTAAACATCGTTAAGTCAGATTTCTAACTTCCAAAAGTTTTTGGTCCTAATCTTTTACTTTATTATTCTAGAAAAAAAAGCAACATAACACTGAAAATGGTGGGGTGTCTTTGGCCCCATCACAGTTCCTCCTTGGGTGCTATGACCTTTGGTGTTTCTAACTTTTTGAGTTATGAAGCATTTCGTAAGCATATATTCTGCTCGACTTGCAGGTTGCTGGTGGTTGCAGGTTTGGTTCCAGTCAGTGTGAGCCATCGCTGGTCAAGTCTGCAGAAATAAGACAACGTTTTTGTAGTCAGAAGAGGGCTTGTCTGATCAAATGGCTGCATAGAAAGTCATAGCAAGTCATCTCCACAATGAGCTGAACATTTTGACATCTGAAGGGCTGCTGTGCTAAAAAAAAGGTCAAAGTTTCCTATAAAAAATGATAATGAAAAGAGAAACGTGAAAACAATAGTCAACACTATTGGAAAACATCTAGAACACTTAGACTGTTCTGACTCGTGCTGCTCATGTCCTTTGCTGGCATAATACCTAAGTAGGTGAACCACTTCAATACCCCGGGGGTTGGCAAGTTCAAACCCCCATAAACTCTGAAAACTCTGGTTAGCTATCACAAAGTCTCGAACTGAAAGTACAATAAAAAAGATAAATAGCTGTTATGAAATGAAAATAAAAAATCTTCAGAACTCAAAAATCCGCAAAAAAATTATTTTTATAAGCATGACAGAAGCTAATAAATGTTTTCCTATTACAATGATTTATTCAACATTCAACATGTTAGCACATTTAAAAAAGTTTGAGCTTTGAGTACTTTTACTATTGACTTAAACGTTATAGTTATTTCTGCAAACTATTTCAAACCAACTTTAAATGTTTCAGTTTAACCTTTCATATTTTCCTAGAAGTCCTCAAATTCTACCAGGGTGAAAACACTGAAACGCGTCACCTTAAAGCACTTTTTGCATGCAACTTGCTTCATTTAATTCGTTGCTTTCAGCTGTGTGTAACTGCCAGAGTCCTCTTGCTCTACATTCAATGTATGTCCCTGAATAGTTTTAATGGATAAACAAGAGGACTGGGGTTTAGAAGGTCATTGGTTCAAACTCTGGATTTGAAATATCCCAAATTAGATATGTCAAATATAACATGTCTTTACATCTGTTTAACTTTGAATTATTTAACATTATTCTTAACAGTTACATAATGTAGTCTTTGTGTATTTCAGTTCAATCATTCTGGATATATTCACAGTGCTGTTATGCAATAACAGCTGTTTCTAGTTATTATTGGTATCAATTTAAAAAAAAGAGCCAATGGGCAGCAGATCAGAGTGTTTCATGGAAAAAATGTTCTGTGCTGGTCATTTGGACAAAAGACATGACAAATCATTCGGGAACAGGGACCACACCGTAAGGGGATGGTGTTCAAAGATTTGAGTGTGCCGCCAGTCTGATGAGTTTGATGGACCAGCCACGATACTTTGGGCCACCGGGAAGATGCCTGGGACGCATAATGGCCACATCCATTCAGAACAGTGTTTGGCATTTGCTCATCTTTATCTACGGTGGCCCAGAAGTGTCACAGCAACACAAAAGCCACAACACAACACAATTAGCTGCGGCATTAGCTGTGTTGTGTTGGGGCTTTTGTATCGCTGT
>JBBBVU010000018.1:25651145-25662119 GCA_037177055.1 Atherinosoma microstoma
CTAAAAGGAAACCTGAAGAATCAGATGGGGAATTTCTTAAAAGGTGTAGTAATATGGGTTTATCTCATGAGGTATTAGCAGATCCATGTGTGCAGCTCTACCTGACAGTAAAAGAGGGCATTTCAGTCCCATCAGATGGGAACCTAATACAGGTCTTAGAATCCAGCCAGTACAGGGCTCCGGGAGAGGATGAGTTTGACCTCATTGTCTCCTCCAAAGCTCAGGGGGTTAGAGATAAGAAAATCAGCCTCTGCACTGCAGTGGCTTGCTTAGAACAGTCTGGAGCTTCTAGTGTTCATTTGGAGCGCCTGCTAAAAGCAGTCCCTGGTGGATTTAACTTAGTTGCTAGGTGGACATTCATGACAGTTAGTGAAAAGAGAAAGGAAATGGAGATTTGGCAGAGACTACAGGCAGGTAATAAAGATAAGCCAAAAAACGGGGAGACAGGGGGCACTCCGAGGGAGAATCGGGGCCCCCCGAGAGAGGAGACAGTGAAGGCAGGCAGAAGCCCGGCTTATCCGCCTCTGCAAAACTCAAGGGAGTACAGGAAACCACAGACCTCCGAAAGGAGGCAGGGCAGCCAGATGAACAGGCGACCAGGTGTGTCGAAGGAGGAATGGGAAACATTAACCCCAGAACAGAGGAAGGACCTTCTGGAAAGAAGGAAGATTTGGGATCAGGAACATCCCTTCTATCAACCTTCCAGGCAACAGCGTTAGTCGGTGAGGATGGATGGCTGTATGCAAAGGTAGATGGGGAAAATTTTTTGCTTGACACGGGATCTAAAATTAATGTTTTGGAAAAGGGAGAACTAACAGGTGATAACATGGTTGTTCAGCTGGCCGATGGGTCTTTTTCCACTCTACCGGTCGTAAAATACAAAAATCTAACAGGGGTTAAGGGAGCTCAAAACATCCAAGGCCGGAATGATCTTAATTTGGCGGAAGAAATTCGCTTCATGAAGCCCATTAATGTTTCATCGCATCTGGAAAAACTGGTAAATGAGTCCCAGATACAAAATAAGGCTAAACTAATGGAAATACTTCTTCTTGGAAATTATGCAAAATTCAAAAATGATGTGGGAAAAGTTAAAGATTTTGAATATCACATTCGGGGATCAATGCCAGGCCATTATCCTCAATATCTAATAAAACCAGAATTATTGAAGGATGTCGAAAGAATAATTAAAGAATTGGAACTTTTGGGAATAATAGAAAAGGAAAATGAGCCACCATGTAGCATGTCGATTCAGGCTGTGCCAAAGCCGGACCTGTCTAGCAGGCTGTTCCATGATTTGAGAAAACTGAACAAAAGAACCCCCCTAGACACTAGACCTTTAATCAATCCCAGAGAAACTCTAACAACAATCCCTCAAGGCAAGTATAAAACCACCCTAGATTTATCAAATGGATTTTGGAGTGTGATGCTAGATAAGGAATCTCAGCTTAAAACTGGCTTTACATTTGCCGGAGTGGGGTACAAATGGACCAGGCTACATCAGGGTTTTAGGATTAGTCCCAATGTATTTCAGGGGCTGGTGGAAGAAACCTTAAAGGGCCTGCCAGTAAAAGTTTACATTGATGACATCTATTTTGCTCATGATGATGAGGAAGCACACCTCTCCTGCTTGCAGGAAGTTATTTCGAGACTGTCACTAAGGGGTTTTAAAATAGGTGTTAAAAAATGTAATGTGGGCATGTTTGCTGTCCGGTACCTGGGCTTTAGTTTTTCAGACCATCATAAAGAGGTACCAAGCGAGTATCTAGACAGCATCCTAACACCTGCCACTGGCAAAGAATTAGAAAAGGATTCTAGGTAAGTTCGAATATATCTCACATCATATTCCATCCTGGGCAGAAAAAGCAGCTAAATGGCACAAACAGAAAGGCAAGCTCAGACAATACACAAACGGAAAAATGATAGAATCTGACTTTAACTTAACCCCTCAAGAAAAAACAGAGTGGGACTTATTTGTGAAAACTGCAAAAGAGGAAGTTCGGCAACTTGAGCAGCATAAATGTAATACTGGCCTCATTGTGAAACCAGAGATCTCAAGTAGTGGAGGCACCCTTTGGGTGTATAATGAGACATCTAAAAACCCAACAATAATCCTGTCACATGCATTTTCAGCCACAGAGAAAAAAATTTCTGAAATTGAAAAATGTCTAGTGGTCCTATTTAAATTCTACAAAACCTTGAGAGAATTTGGAAACCCATCTAGAATGGATGTGGTTACAAAATATTTGGCGTTAAAAGAAACCTCTAAGGACACAGACAAAGCTAACAAAGCCCTTAGCTCAAGGTGGGGGAAATGGACTCTCATGTTCCTAGATCCAGATTGGCATTTCGTCACTGTATCTACAAAGGTTAAACTTTTAGAGCAGAAACAGCCAGAACCTTTCCTCCCTGAAGTAATCATTTTTACTGATGGCTCCCAAAAAGGGAAGGAGACTAGCTCTACATGGGGATACATTGTTAAGAGACCAGGAGGAAAAGAGGTCAAAAGGTTAAAAGGAACCATTGACGGGAGTGCACAGGCCGCAGAGGTTCGTGCATTCTTAGAAGCGTTGGCTTTTGCTGACAGCAGAAAATATAAACGTGTCAAAATAGTCACAGACTCATTCTACGTGGCAAACGGCTTTAATAACGAGCTCCAGTACTGGGAATCCTGCGAGTTCCAAGATTATAAGGGCAGGCCTCTGAAGCAGAAAGATGAGTGGATAGTGATTAATGAACTGCTAAAAGGGAAACAAATTGAGGTGGTCCATCAACACAGTCACACTGACGAGAGATCCTTTGAAGCATTGGGGAATGCAGAAGTGGATAAACTTGTACAAGCGAGAGGCCTCATTTCTAAACTTGTGTTACCGAAACAGTATTTGGATGACGAAGGTAAATTTGTCATCCCTGACGAAGAAAGGGCTCATTTTGTGAAGGAATTACACGAGGCCTGGGGTCATGTGGGTTTAAAGCGCTTTCAGTTGAGATTGCAAGAGGAAAACATTAAAATGAAAGTCCTGCCAGATATCTTCAAAACCATTAAACAAACCTGCACACTTTTTGATGAAACCTCATTCCATGGGTAGGATTACTTGTGATGAAAAAGGTGAAAATTTTTCAGCTGACATAGGTGAGGTCCTCGAAAGAGGCATATGTGGTTGTAAATATTTTTTGGTAGTAGTGGACAACGTGGGGGCAGATGGAGAAATCTTCCCCCTCAAAGTGGTTACTGCAAACACTGTTGTAAATAGTTTTAGTACATTTTTCCTAAATAGGTCTGAGGCTGTCTCTTTGAGGATGGACAATGCCTCGACATTCAGATGCAGTAAAGTGCTGTCTCTGCTGGAGCAAATAGGGATAAAACCTGTGTGGAGTATTCCCTACAAATCTAACACAAATGGGGTGGCCGAACGAGCCATCAGAAAGGTCAAAGAGTACATTCTCACGGACCTGGGATGTGACTGGGATTCACCATTAGGGCGCTTTAGGATTGCACAATTGCTAAAACAACCTAAGCTCCCACAAAATGGTAAAATCCCTGACCAGATAAAACCTGTGTCATTTCAGGAGGGTCAAAGAGTTTGGGTGAACAGGAAGAGGAAACATAAAAGACTAACTGTTCCAGTTAGCTCCGAAGGTACTGACATAATCACCTCCGTTTCTGGTAACCTTGTGACTTTAAAGCGTCTGGGACCTGTCCACATTAGCCAGATATTTCATTATGGCTAGTTGTTCTGTGTTTAACCCGTCTACAGTTTCAGACTCAAGGTTTGTATGTATGGCGGAGAATTCAGATACCCTCTGCAGTTCATCGCATATTGCTCAACGTGGCAGTCTGATCCTTTCGTCTGATCGGGAGGGCGGGGTATATGTTGGTAAAGGAGAACCAGGTGCACCAATTCACTCTGCTTTAATATGGAGAGAATATGTGCCTGGGACATGTGTGTTTTGTCTTAGACAGCTTTTCTCTATCCGGTGGTCTGGATGGAGGAAAAATAGACCTCAAGATTTGTCTCTGAACTCCCCCTCGAATGAGGGCCTTGAGTTGGAAGGAGTTAGACTTTCTGTTTGTTATCCCTGTCTATTCGACAAGGGGCACAGATATAATGTCTGTCGTATTGACCATGGAAATGGGAAGCCATTTTCATGTTGCACAATAGGTGACCTAGGAATCACTGGGTGTACCACTTTAACCAGACCGGTTATATTTCAGATGAATTTCTGTGCGCTCAAGACCTTTGTACGTAGAAGCCCAGAAGAGATTTTAGGGGCGATTCGTGCAGCTTGGCCTGAGGTCGTTGCAGTGAAAGGAGGCCGACTCAGCTCAAAGCCTTAACTGTCTACTTTAGGAGCTGCAGTCGAGAAAGAACTTAGAAGTCAGGTAATTAAAGGTCGAGTGCATGGGGAGTTTAGGAAGACACCACAGCGGGTCTCTAGAGACCAATGGGACTGGGTGACCACAGGTACTCTACCTAGATTAGATAATGTCCAGGATAAGATCTGCACTACATGCAAAATTCAGGTGAAAGCTCATACTGACAAAGGATCTACGTATGGTTGCGTATACGTGACACACTGCAGATACTTTGACCACAAAGGAAGAATTATTGACGCAACCACTTATCTACAGGAAGCGGGCCCCAAAAGGTGGCAGTTAACTGTGCTCCCTGCAAAGCTGCAGAGAGAGGCGGAAGTAGAGCAACAGGCTCATTTCAGCTTCAAGAAGTTGCATAACTCGTGGACACAGGCTTTGCCTTCTCACAGGTTTAAGGTGATTACGGACCACGTTCCGATTAAGGACGTGGAACCTCAAGTCCCTCTGACCTTTAAAGGCAAGTCTGAGGCTCTGGGTAGTTCTGTTGAGGTGTTCAAGCTTCATCCTTTTCAATTTTTTTCGAAGTGGAGAAAAGCGAAGAAAGCACTTTTTGTCTCTAATTAATACAGCGATCACTCCCACTAGTGTCCTACTTTCTCTTTAGGGATGAAGATGGCGGAGAAGTTGCGTGCACAGGGTGTTTTAGTGGAGCAGAAGAGAGATGGTCAGTGGTTGACAGAAAAGGTAAAAAGGGATGTAGAAAGCAACAGGACATTTTATAAATTCCTGGTAATAGCTGCTTTAATGACAGTTATGATTTGGGTAATTTTGCTAGCCCAGATAAGAGAACACTCCACCAAATGGGAGGTCAATGTGACTCATACTAAGATTCTAGGTGAAGTCTGGTGGGTTAATATAAAAAAGCAAAAGGCAAGACTTCCCCTTACAGGGTGCTTACGGCTGTACAGGAATCCAGGAAAAGAAAGGATCTGTGCACGGAATGGGACTGTGGCTAAATATTTGCTGTCACAATTGATCGCAGGGTTATTCTGGCAAAATAGATCTACTGGACAGCTTGACTACGAGAACCCAATCCTTATGGAATGGGAAAGCCAAATTAATAGCTCAGGAATATCTGGGAAAACTAGAGATGAGAATGATTGGGTTGATTTTATGTCCATTTGGGAACGAGAAAGCGATTCTTTTTCCATGCTTAGCAACTGTGATGGCAGAAATAGGAATCTGAGTGTGGAAGGAGGTGAGATTTGGATAAATTTAGAACTTTGGTGTATAGATTCAGAACGCAAAACCAATGGGGCAGTGTGCAGCCAAGCTCACACTAATTTTGCAGAGCTTAATAACATAAATTCCACCAGCCTGAGGAATTGCTCCTGCAATCCAGAAATTATGCACTGGAATCACACTCACAAGGCGGAAATGATTTTATGTAGAAAGTTTAGTGAGATCTCGGACTGGGAAGATATTTCTAACCAGAGCAACATACCTGTAAGTTATACTGAGCAGGTATTCACTCATAGTAATCCTAGGAATCTGAAGGCAGAAAAACAAGAAATGTGGGATTCGGTGGCTAAAATGCCTAAAGCTGAAGCCATGAAAGCGAATCCCTCCCTACCACCTGTTGGGCGTTTCTGTAAATTTTGAGGTACAAAAGAGGTCAATTTGAAGAATGAAGTTAAATTTGGATGGACTCTCTGAACATTTAGGCCTGGGGAGACAGTTGTAATAAACCCATTACAGAAATGAGTTTTGAAGGAAGTCCGTGTAAAAATAGGAAGCTCCCTGAATGCCAGGGAATTTTTTGTTGAAGTCCCTGTATTGAATGAGAGGTATAAAATCTGGAGGAACCAACACATGTTAGATTGGTGGAGACAAGCAGAAAATGCCATTCGCAAATGTGATAAAACAGAAAGCCAAGTTAATATGACGAACCTTTCTCAGATGGGAAAACCTTTGGGGAAAATTAATGCATTTAGGAATCCAAACAGAACTAGAAATTATGTACAGGACATGTTGGCATATGTAGTACAGGAGAAGAAAAATAAGTTTAAATTAGTTTCCTTAGGGGCTCCTACGAATTCGACTAAATGTGTAGCTTATATTTTGTCTCACTACTGCAAAAATGACTTTTATTGTTTGTTTTGGAATTATCAACTTGCTGCACTCATTACGGGGTCAGAATATGGCGCCGTCAGCAACTGGGAGAAATCCAGTTTCACTGGGCCCTTTGTGATGGCAAAGGAGGAGAGCTCGATTATAAGTTACCAGTTGTTGCTCTCTGGATTCATGAACGATGAACCTTTTCGCTGTCACACCAAACTGATTTCTAGAACTGGTTTGGCAAGAACTGGTCCTCATTTTGTTAAATGCAAAAATACTATAAAATATAGCTTCGATGTTCAGAATAACTGGATAAAACTTATGACAGCTAGGCAGCTCAAGCATGATGTACTCCAGAAAGTCATTATTCCAGTCAAGGACCCAAAGTGTCCGGCTAAAGCTATCAAACCAGGTGTGATTGATCCACGAACACAAAATTGTCTTGTGCCATTTCACCAGTACGGTCCGACTACAATCCAGGGATGGCACAATTACTTTAGGAATCCAACCAGGAAGCCATTTCATAATGAGACCTACAAATATTTTGCATTTAATGGTTATGTTTACCAATACTTCCTGGTTGAAACTAAGATGGCTTTATTTTGTGAGCTGTGTTCTGGAATAGATACTTCAAAATGTGTTAGGCCTTATGGCAAGTTATTTGCTCATAACTTTACAGAACTTAAAGAATTGAACGCATCATATAATCATAATGCTCTGGTGAACCTCACTCTTCTCCCGGAGTTATACAGAAACCCAGGCTGGAGAATAACCAAACAAAAAAGCTCTTGCTCCAGTTTATGGGATCCCACTTTCCTAGAAGCAGAGGCTTTTTTACGGGGAGGAGTGGTGGTCTATTCAATGCCAGATAATATTAAAGATGGAATTGTTAAAGTTGGGATTGTTATCAAGGATGCGGCGGTTGAGGTTGTAACATGGATAGGAAGCCAAATATGGGAATTAGTGAAACCTATAGTGTTCATTTTTCTGGGTGTTGTCTGCAGCATGCTGGGGGTGAAACTCCTCCTACGAGTCTGTCGCACCTCCCAAGAGAGAAATACTTTTGAGCAGGGGTCACTCCTCCGTGGGTAGGCCCTTAAAGCTAATGAAGACATTAGTCTTGTAGAAGATTAGTAGGAAGATGCTTAACCTGTCATCAGTCAACGGGACCGCATCTCAAAATGAAACTATTCCCTTTAAGGGAATGACTTTCCAGGTGGGCATCCTTTTCCTAAGTGGAAGGGCTATAATTTTAAGTATTGTGGCAGGGATTCCTCCCTTGTGGGGGAATTATTTTGTAGGGATCTTAGGTTCCATACTCATGATGGTGCTTAATGTAGCTAAAGTTATTTTCCTGCCTGACTCTGCTATGTCTGTGATGTTTGTGTACGTGTATTTAATGTCAAGTCCGGTTGAGATCCCGGATTGGGACAATTTGTGAGCGGCAGCAACATTTCTAAATGTTTTGGCTTCATTTTGCCAGTATTTTTGGGGCAGAATAATCCATATGGCTCATTTTACTATGTTGTTGTTGTTGTTTCTTTTTTTTTTTTTTTTTTAGCTTATCTTCATCTGAGGGTTCCTAAGGCTGTAAAAACCTCCAGGAATTTCAGATATATGGCTGTTTCTTACTCAGATCACGTAGAAGTTGCAAGCTTTTTTACTTCTCGAAGGAACCCATTTTAGCCCCTCTGCTCAGGAGACAAAATGGATTAAAATAGCACAGTCAGTACATGCTTTTTATAAAGACACAGCCCCTCCTTCATTTACAACCCCCATTGTAAACCAACAAACCCCCAGAGGACCAAAATGTTGCATCCCCCCAGGAGGAGGTGTTTCGGACCCCCAGGGTGAGGAGACCAGATATGCAGGAAGGCAAACAGTTCTTTTCAAATGCAATTTAGGACAATAACATTAACACAACTGATACCCCACAGTCCTGGTCTTGAAGTCATTCGGAGTTCACAAAGTCTTTCAGGGTTCAAAATATCATGAATACAATATTTTTCCAACACCCATCCTATGAAGCAAGTATCCTTCACTTTGAGAAGCACCATTAGACTGCAGAACAGTGGGAAATATAATGTCAGTAACTATAACTAACCAGCAATACTGGGCTGGCATTGGGTCAGGTGGTCATGCAGGTCGTCCGCCCCTGACTGGAAGGTTCGCTGTCCGAATCCTGCTTCCTCTTAGTCAATCTGTTGTGCCCTTGGACACTTCAGCCATATTGCCTCTAGTGTTGCTCACATATATGAATGAATGTTTGGTGGTGTGGATTGGCAGCCATGATTCTGTCCGTCTGTCCCAGGGCAGCTGTGGCTACTGATGTAGCTTACCACCATCAGAAATATGAATGTGGAGTGAATAAATAATTGATTCAATGTAAAGGAATCTAAGTGCATAAAAAAGCGTAATATAAATAGGGGTGGGTTCGAAATCGAATCGAAATAGACTATTGTGAATCGAATCGAATCGTTTCAGGGAATTAGTGACGATACCCAGCCCTAAATATAAATCTAAATCATTGTTATTAATGATTAATGTCTATATTGAATATAGGTATTTTAAATATGTATTTATTTAGTACAAGTAAATGACATGCCCATAAATGTAAATTATATTGGGGATTAGCTGCTGGGAATTTGCTTGTTAAATTGTAAATTAATTCAGATATTTATTAGCCATGTGCTCACTGTTCCTTATCATTTAGGTGAAGCCACAGTTTGAGACGGCCGCAGAACCTGCTTAAACATTTGTAAAGATCATTTCCAGTTTAAAGTCTCAATTGGAAATGCTTGACAGATAATGACTTGTGTGTCTGGTGTAATCCATCAGCCACTATCAAAACCAGATTCCACTGATATAGATTGTTGTGAAACATCCAATCAGCACAGCCTAATCAATCTAACCAATGAATCGGTCTGATTTTGGCTGTAGATGAGCACATTTGACTGCGGATGACTGTCCTGTATTTTACAATGCACAATAAAAAAAAAGTAGCATACAGTCAACAGTCACCAACCCAGCAAATATATGATTTGATCACGACTGTTTAGTAATTTTTAGTTTTATTTATTTAGGGAAAAGGTTAGATACACTTGATGCACAAGTAAAATACTCTCCTGCTGTGATTTAGTTCATGATACAGAGAAAATGACGCGAGTTGTGTCTGAAAGCGTTCATTATGATAAGCCCACTATAGTCCTCCACATTCGTTTCCCTGAATTTTCTGTATGAGTAAGTCAGTTTTAGTCAGTTTTAAAAGAAAGTATATATGGTCCAAATGTTTTTTTTAGTCTTACTATCAGTCAATGAATATCAGAGATGAGCACACCCGAGTGAAATTCACAAAATGGCTTTTTTTTTCTAATATTATTGACAAAATGCTGTACACATGATGATAATCAGTTCTCTAAGGTACATTTAGATTTCATTGGACACAAATTGTGAATTTTTAAAGGCTAGGAAGTGCTCACCCCCTCCAACATAGTTACAAATGAGCAGTCTTTGGTTTACTTAGAAAACACCTCACCACAGAGCAGCAGTTGTCTTAATTAAATTCAGTTAATTGAGCTTTTATCACCAACAATATTCTTCCAGTTTAAGAATAAGGCTTGTAGAAGGCTTTCGGTTAAAAGTAAATAATCTTAGATATCTGATATAAAGTAAAACTTTCCAGGTTTCAGAGAAGAATTAGGAGGAAACATAATAAAACTGGAGAAGGGAATAAAGAAGCAAATATGTAAAAGTTAGCCGAGTTAAGCTAGTTGCCAGGCAACAGCAGAAGGAAGTTGTGACTTCAAGCCGTTTACAGCAAACTGTAAGCATACAGTCTGACATCATGTGTGAAACTTGTGAAAATATTGCATAATGTCTGTGGCTCACAGCGCTGCAGCTGAAAAGAAGTCAAATGAACCGTTCAAGTGAATGTAATCGAAGACATTTATCTGCTTTCTGCACAAAGGCACACAAGAATTACATAACTGTCTTAGCATGTGAGATGCAGGTAATTACAGGTATGTTTACCAAGCTTTATTTATCTAAACATCAGTTGTCACGTATTCAATAATAGTTGTAGATAGGGAGGGATTTGATATAAGCAGAAATGGCTGTTGAGAAATAACATTAAGGAATATTTGCATTGACATAATGCTTAGTTTTCATTGCAGTAGTTGTTTGTGGGATTCATATCTGGTTGCATAGCGTATTACTCTGGTGTATACTGTAGTGTTTGCAGATTAAACTAGAAATGATCAAAATACATCATCCCTGTTACCAGGGTGTGTCTGTGTTTGATTGATGGAGGATACAAAAAATGCACACCATCAATGCTCTGATTACTTTAAGTTGGTTCTGTGCATCTGATACTATTACAACAACCCTATCTGGTGTTGGTAAAATCCATATTTTGCAGCAGCACTAACAGTTATTTTGGGGCGTTTGTTTTTGTTTAATAGGAGCTAGGGATGCAAATTATCGAGTAATTCATTAATCGATAGTTGTTTCATCTTATCGATCGATGATCGATTAATTGATAA
>JBBBVU010000018.1:25674617-25687977 GCA_037177055.1 Atherinosoma microstoma
GGACAGTTGCTACCGATCCATGCTTCAACTTCAGCTGTTTGGCGAAGCTGCATTATATGCACCCAAGTTGTGAAAACCGTGCTCCTTAAAATGCTGGGCTCACACATACAAAACTTCGGGAAGTCTTGGGCGCAAATATCCATAAAAAAATGAACTCCATCCACTGGGTCTTCAGGGGATCAGATGAAGGAAATATATACAGACTTTTGTGCTCGTTGATGCAGCCGTTAACAGAGCAACTGCCGTGCTTCGCTCTTAGCTTTGGCATTCTGGAGGGTTTGTGAGGAGAAACAATGGCCTATGTTCAGAGATTTTAGAGGGCGGGCCCAGTTAGCTAAGGGGGCGGGTCCATGGCTGCATCCACTATGCCAGGAGTGGTTGTTTCCCTACTCAACGTCACTTGGGGAAAGATTTCAGGCACACCTGTTTGAGCACACATTCGCTGAAAATTGGAGCAAGGGAGAGCTGGGACAGGATTTTCTAACTCCTGAGTCCCATACACTGTCCTGGGAACACATATGACTGTTAGAAAACCTTTAGAAAGTGAATTTTGCATGATATGGGACCTTTAATAAAAGGTGTAGTCACAGAAGAAACACTTAGTCTTTTGGAATAATTTACCATTTCTTTAGTATTTTTGCTTTTTTTGGATCATCTAAATTAAATACTTGAATTTGAGCATTTCATGAAGTGTTTATTATAACTGTGGGTATGATAAAACCGATTCACTTGAAGGATGAGATCATGAAATTATTTACGCAACAATCCTGGAGGGACTAATGTCTCTAATTCTGACTGAAGGATGAGAACTAGTCATACAAACATATTGACAGGCTAATATGGAGTTTCCAGATCACTTGCTGTTATATGAGTAATTTTATTAAGCCTCATACGGCAGATAAATGGTTCTCCGCTGATGTTCTGTCACACTTTTCCCTAACACTTCATTAAATAGTAGCCTTGTTTGACATTGATCGTCTTAATACTTTGAAACAGCTGGCAACGTTTCATCTATTTAGGTTGTTAAATTCTCCTCCCCTTTCTTTCTGTTCTCAGCAAGCCTTGGTGATCCGAGAGGGAGAGAAGATGCAGATCAATGCTGAGCAGGTCGTGGCAGGAGACCTGGTGGAGGTGAAAGGAGGAGACAGGATCCCTGCTGACCTCCGCATCATCTCTTCCCATGGCTGCAAGGTGAGCTGCTCTCACACAGCCTCCAGAACTAATGAAATGCATATAATTTACTCACTCCCACATCTTCATCTTCTTTATCCTTTAAAGTTTACCTCACACACTAAACAAAGAGTTTTCTCCTGCTCTGTTCAGGTGGATAACTCATCGCTGACTGGTGAATCAGAACCCCAGACCAGGTCACCTGACTGTACCCATGACAACCCCCTGGAAACCCGTAACATTGCCTTCTTCTCCACCAACTGTGTTGAGGGTGAGTTTACCACCATCATCAAAGAATTCTTCACAAACCACCACAGTAATAATGATCCTCTTAATGGTAATCACATTTACTTTAATAATCACAATAAAACGGAATTCTTCCTGTTGGCTGCTCTGACAGCTGTAGACACATAACATAATCAAAGCCCAAATTCCTTCATTTACGTTTTAGAATTGCCTTATTCACAAGTTTCTCTGCAATTGTAAACATTTAGTGAATTATTGTACCGGAGAATTTGGCTTCTTGTCTGTTTCAGCCAGTGTCTGGAATTCATTTGGATTCATCAAGCAAGGAGATTGGTGACATATTTATATACTAAAGCCATACATTTTATTTTTTAACCACAAATGCATTTTTATACCTTTAATTGAGATTCAATCTCAGTTGCAGACTTACTGAAGTTACCTACATGTACTAATCAGCAGTTCATCCATCCATTATCTATACCTGCTCAATCCAGATCAGGGTCTCTGGGGGTGGCTGGATCCTTTTCCAGCTGTACAACAAGTGTTTATTTTAAGTATTTACCAGGTTAATACATTAGCAGTTGTTGATTTTGAATACTGGAGACAACCTTCATCAAACCTTAAATGTGATCTAAAACCAATTCAGACAACTGATACAAACAGGCAAACTTCTCTGTCATCGTACTCTGTTGCTGTTTTAAAATGCAGATTGTAAAAGGCCCCAGTTGGATTCAAGTTAGTAGTCAGATATGTATCTAACAGGTGGAATTCACTGACGGAGCTGCACATATGTTCTGATGAAAGAGCCTTCAGTGCCATCTGTGGTCATCAGGGATGTTAACTGACTAGAAATAAGGTCTTGTTTAACAACACAAGTTTCCTTCCAGTGCAGACAGTTCACAGTGGCAGAAACAGGAAAATGTGATGTGTGCTGCCCTCTTGTGGTTTCATGAAGTCCTGCATTCTGTTTCCAACTATGACCATTAAAAGCATTTATTTATTCTGTGTATATGTTCCTGCTATTTTAGATTAATAAGATCTATGTAACTTCTTCTTCTTCCTGTGTTTCTCCAGGAACTGCGCGCGGTATTGTTGTGTGCACCGGTGATCGCACAGTGATGGGCCGCATTGCCACCCTCACCTCAGGCCTGGAGACTGGCAAGGTAACATGTTTACTATCACTGCTATGGTGCTCTCCAACGAAACCAAAACTTTTGTTACATTTCTTCATTTAACATTCTTTTCGCGTATTTCCTCTACTTGCATTCATTTTTAGTTTGCATGTTTAAGTCAAAGTTAAATGATTACAAGGTTGATTGACTTTGCTTGAGCTTTAATCAAGTTTTAGTTTAATAGTTTATCATGTAAAAAAAAACAAGTTAATCAAGATGGAACCGTTGACATGAAGCCATCGTCTTTAATCAGCCAAATATTTTCTTTTTCAGACACCCATCGCCAAGGAGATTGAGCACTTCATCCAGATCATCACTGGCGTGGCCGTCTTTCTTGGTGTGTCCTTCTTCATCCTCTCCATCGTCCTGGGCTACTCCTGGCTGGAGGCTGTCATCTTCCTCATTGGTATCATTGTGGCTAATGTACCTGAGGGCCTGCTGGCCACGGTCACTGTGAGTTTACAGAGAGATGGTGCGAGGCGTACATGTTTCTGGATAGATGTATGTGACGTCTTATCTTTGAAAAAGAAAATACAAAGTTTGTGTATCTTTAAAGTCTTTTCTTTTTTTCCCTCCTCTGTGTTCTGTGATGTGTGCAAACATGGGTCAAACAGTAGCTTCAGATGCTCTGTATCCTTAAAGCTACACAAGATCAGAGAGCATTACTTTCTTTTTGACTGACGGTGATGGAATTTGTAAAACTGGAACTAATCCTTTTTTAACACGATCACTTCTACTCAGTCAAAACCCCTGTTCGAATTCACTGATATTCAAATAGCATTTATATTTCCCTTCAGCCCATCAATATGCCGTCCTGTTGTAAAGTTTTTATTACAGTAAGAACTCGTTTAATTTATGGCCTTATATAGAAAATGCAGATGGAACAGCAGAATTTAACAATAGGAATGGAATCCGTTGTAAAACAAGGAATGTCGTGGAATTTGCTCATATGAGGGTGTGATCTCTTTCTCTCTCTATCTTTATCTTATCCCTTTGTCTTGATAATTTTCAACATGTTAAGACACAAATAATAGATAACAAAACCAGTAAAGTAAAAAAAAAAAAAAAAAACCTGGTTTCAATAAACAATTGTCAATGTTGCTTCCTGTTTACATTTGTCCTGATTACAAATTGCTATTTATGTCTATTCTTATAAACTGAGTAAACTAACCAAAATCTATACTTATTTACAATTACATATGGACATATATACACATATACATAAATAAGTAGTAGCAAGCAAAACGCCAATCAAAGTCCTTTTTCTTCTTCCCCATATCTTGAAAAAAAATCCAAGAGTCGAACGTATTTTGACCGCTGCAGCTTCCTGTCTGTGTCAGCTCTGCTGGCAGTGCTCAAGTCTGCCCTAGAAAGTCAGCGATGGCTATGAGACCAACAGAAACCCCAAAGTTGTCCAAGAAATGAAGAAACGCTGTCCTAAGTGTCTCTAGAAAAAAATGAAAAAGCTGCCTGTTTTTTTGGTGAAGCGTTACAAACGAGGAGGAGTGTTACCCCGAGTGTTTGAGCTGCAGAAAATCTGTGGGGGGGGAGGGATGTCAGCCGATGTTGACAAAACTCCTTGTTAGAGCAACTGTTGTGCATTAAAGAAAAAGACAGTAATAAAGAAAAGACGGGATCTTTATGGTGCTGAGCTCAACCTGTTGAGCGGATGGGTCATGCAGCCTGCAGAGACTACAGCTCCTCCATGCAGCTGGCACAGGTTCAATTCCCAGCCTGGATCCTGTTGCTGCAGGGCTGCCCGTCTGTCTCTGACCCCCTTTCCTGCCCAGAAACTGTGTCATAAAGGCTTCTAGAGCCAAAATAATAATGTATTTAAGAACTGTTGAAATGTTACACCTCCACCACATGATTAGGCACATCCCCCCTGGAAAACATGAGGTCACAGAGTAAAACAGAAACAGTATATTTGTGTAATCATCCGTCATACTTGCCCAGGTTTGACCCAGGTTTGTGTGTGTTTCCGTGTAAATCTGTTTGGCTGATGATGTCTCGTTGTTCGCTTCCCTTAGAGCTCGAGTGTTTTCTGTGTGGTGTGATGTTGCTGTACGTTTATGTGCATTGTAGTGAGATCTTTGTATTTTTGTCCTCTTAACATTTTCTGTGTGTCATTTTGTGTTTATGTGGTGAAGCTGGTGCGTTGTCCAAATATCTCTCCCAAAGCTGCCCCACATGTGTTCGTGTTTCTCTCTTCATCTTCCTCTTTGTATGTCTCTCTCTCTCTCCTCTCTTTTCCAGGCCAGTGATGGTGCTCGCTGCAATGACAACAGCTAGCTAATGTAATGACGTTAGGCCAGTGTCTCATAACGAATTCGGCCTGTTCTGCTTAGCCTTGGCTAGCTCTGTTTGGCCCATTGGTCTTGCCGTACTTGGCATGATAACATAATGCACCGCTGCTCTGCTTCATCACTGCACTCGTTCATGCCTCATTTTTTCTCTGCATCGCTTGTTGGGCTGTGTTTGAATCCTGAAAGGAATCTATGAATTTAGTGCATTTTGATGAGTTGGGGGACTTTTAAGTAAACTGTGGGACAGGAATGAACGTCTCCAGGCATTTGATATGACACCAACGTTTCTGCTCGTCAGCAGATGTTTAAGTGCCTGCAGAAGCTCATCTGTGCTGTTAGCTAACCAAATAAGACTCTAATTCTTCTTTGTTCTCTCCCCGTATTTCATTCTGTCATCAACACCTTCTGCTGTCACTCCTTCTTTTTCCTCCCTTGGCTTTCGTCTCTCCCGTCACTCCGCTTTCAGGTGTGCCTGACGCTGACTGCCAAGCGAATGGCTCGTAAGAACTGCCTGGTGAAGAACTTGGAGGCTGTGGAAACTCTGGGCTCCACCTCCACCATCTGTTCTGACAAGACAGGCACTCTGACCCAGAACAGGATGACCGTGGCCCACATGTGGTTCGACAATCAGATCCATGAAGCCGACACCACCGAGGACCAGTCTGGTGAGAATTACCGTTATGGATGGCCTGCTTTTACTCAATCTGCATCTTCTGCATCTTCATTCAAAATTTAAACACCACTGGTTGTGTTGTTTAGTTGTCTCAGTGTGGCTGCAAGGGTCACCGGCCAGCAACAGGCCTCATACAAATTTTCCAAACTAACCTTCAAATTCAGTACGGCGAGGTTCATTTTTATCGCACATTACATGTACAGGACAATTCAAGGTGCTTTACATTGCAGAAAAGTTCATTAAAACAAAACAAACTTTTAAAAAGAAATGAAATGTTTTACATAAAACATAAGAAGTAAGACACGATTTGAAACTATTAAAGTAAACACAATCGATTTAAAATCCGTGAGAAAACACGCAGGCAGTCAGAGTAAACGTGCTAAAACCAAAGTGATACGTTCTGTGACTTGTTGCTAAAAATAGAAGAATTGATACAAACTAAAAGAATAAAAGGAATTAAATAGAAACAGAACAGGCTAAGATAGGTAGAAACACACATGGACGGAATACATACAGTGGGACATCAATGGGAAATACATCATCACTGTTAATGTAAATATATAAGAAAAAATAAAATGACAAAGTAACAGAAAAGGGAAATAACTCTTTATATCAATTACAAATGGCAGCAAATAAGAGTTTTCAGACCTGATTTAACAGAAGTAAGTTTGGATCAGACTTCAGGTTTTCTGGTAGTTTGTTTCAGAAATCAGGAGCAGAAAAATTAAATGATTAGTTTTTAACTCTCGGGATGGAAAGTAAACTTGACCCAGATTAACTTATTATGGTGTCAGCAGATCAGATATGTGTGGTGGACCAGAACCATTCAGAGCTTTGTACACCAGCAGCATCGTTTTAAAATCATTCATTTGACCCACAAGAAGCCAGCGTAAAGTTCTGAGAACCAGAGTGATGTGTTCGCTTTTTTTGGTCTGGTCTTTTTCAGAGAGATCTGTAAAAAGTCCATTACTGCAGTCAAAACCCCAGAAAACAGAGCAAGTTTTTCTTATCCTAAATATATTCTTCAGGTGGTAAAAGGCTGATGTGGTTATTGCTTTAATATGCCTGTTAAAATTTGGCTGACACAGAGGAAGTGAAGTTCAAAAACAAACAACCTGAAAGAAAATACCTCTGAAAAACTGTAAAAAATCTCAGGATTTAGTTTGAATTCTTGCCCCCATCCTTGTATTACCTGAATTCCCCATTCCTTCCAGCTCCATCCCCATGTGGAGCTAAACAAGATACAGGATGGATCTTTGCCATCATACAGGAGGCTGAAACAAATGTTCAGACTTTTCCTTTTCACCTCTTCAGGTTGCTCCTTCGACAAGAGCTCAACAACATGGGTGTCATTGGCCCGGATTGCTTCGCTGTGCAACCGTGCTGTGTTCAAGGCAGGTCAGGAATCGTTGCCCATCCTTAAGCGTGATGTAGCCGGCGATGCCTCCGAGTCAGCCCTGTTGAAGTGTATTGAGCTGTCATGTGGCTCCGTCAAGGCCATGAGGGACAAGAATAAGAAGGTGGCCGAAATCCCGTTCAACTCTACCAACAAGTATCAGGTGAGACAGAATGACTTGTTATACAGTTACAAAGGGATCAAACCCGTTGGCACGGTGAACTGAACCAAAGGCTTCTTTATATTATTAGAATAATAATGCTTCACTTTTTTCACATCCAGCTTTCAATTCATGAAAATGACGATGAAAATGACAACCGCTACCTGCTGGTGATGAAGGGAGCCCCAGAGAGGATCCTGGACCGCTGCTCCACCATTATGGTGCAGGGCAAAGAGAAGCCCATGGACGATGAGCTGAAGGAAGCTTTCCAGAATGCCTACCTGGAACTGGGTGGACTGGGAGAGAGAGTACTGGGTAAGAATGATGATAGCGTAAATGTTATTGGGACATAATTTTGCTAAGTTTGCTATGTATTTTCTGTTTTTGTGCAGAGTGAAACTGTACCGTGTAAGATTAAAGAAATGTATTTACAATCCTCCCGTCTGTCTTTCTAATTCCTCCAGGTTTCTGCCACCTGTTCCTGCCAGAGGACAAGTTTCCTAAAGGCTTTGCGTTCGACACAGATGATGTCAACTTCCAGACAGAGAACCTTTGCTTTGTGGGGCTCATGTCTATGATTGACCCTCCCCGTGCTGCCGTGCCTGATGCTGTGGGCAAATGCCGCTCTGCTGGCATCAAGGTGGGCACGTTTAAGTCTTCATCATGCATCTGGCAAACACACATGACAGAGAAGTTTGTGACTAAAACTGCCTTATTTTCTTCACCTATCCAATAATCTATCCTTCCTCATCTTCCTTCTCTTGTCCTTCAGGTTATTATGGTGACCGGTGACCACCCAATCACAGCCAAGGCCATCGCTAAAGGTGTTGGTATCATCTCTGAGGGCAATGAGACAGTGGAAGACATCGCAGCACGTCTGAACATTCCTGTCAGCCAGGTCAACCCAAGGTAAGAAACAAGGATTGATGTGGCTTCATTCACATTGCTGAAGCCATGAGGAATATTTTAATATTATATTCAGGATTTCTGCGACAGCAATTAATTAGTATTCTTCGTCTGTTTTGTGTAGGGATGCCAAATCCTGTGTGATCCATGGTACAGATCTGAAAGACCTCTCTCAAGACCAGATGGACGATATTTTGAAGAACCACACAGAGATTGTCTTCGCTAGAACCTCTCCACAGCAGAAGCTGATCATTGTAGAAGGCTGCCAGAGACTGGTACGTTTACGCCACAGAAATAAATTCATTTACAGAAGCACACAAGTAAACAAGTGTAATTGGTATTTTGACATTTTGAGGCTCTGATGTGTCTGTCTGGCCCTTCCTGTCAGGGTGCCATTGTGGCTGTGACAGGTGACGGAGTGAACGACTCTCCTGCCTTGAAGAAGGCTGACATTGGTGTTGCTATGGGAATCTCTGGCTCAGATGTATCCAAACAAGCTGCAGACATGATTCTGCTTGACGACAACTTTGCATCCATCGTCACTGGAGTAGAAGAAGGTGAGCGATGAAGACCAGGAGGAAGAGTCAGCTGAGGAAGATCATTCTGGTAAAACCTCCGTGGGGAAATGTCAGATTTACATGGTGATATTTATATGCATCCCTCCAGGGCGTCTGATCTTTGACAACCTGAAGAAGTCCATCGCTTACACTCTGACCAGCAACATCCCAGAGATCACCCCCTTCCTATTTTTCATCTTGGTCAACATCCCTCTGCCCCTGGGCACCATCACCATCCTCTGCATCGACCTGGGAACTGACATGGTGAGGAAACCCAACACTCCCACACACAGCTCCAGCTTGTTCGTGTTGATTTAAAGGCTTTATAAACACAGACCCACCTCTCTAATCACAAGAGGATCCCACTCGCTTTGATTTATGAATGCATGGTAAACATTCACTGCACTAGAACATGTGAACTGTATCCATCCATGTCAGACAGGCACCATGTGGCAATGTAAACACAGAAGTGACTCATAATTATCACAGTAACACAAACACTTGTTCAGTACAGTGAAGTTAAAATGATTTAATAGATGTGTACACTTCCATTCTTTATCAACTAATCCAAACCAAACAAGCAGAAATCTATATGGAAGCATTAAGTGTCCAAAATGAACTCATCATGGAGCAAAGACTCAATCCAGCTACACTTGGGCTGCTTGGTGCAGAAAGTACACCAGGTGGCAGCACAGGACCAGGTTTAAGGTAGAAGGAGACCTTTCATTCTGCTTTCAGTCAGTACCAATTCATGTTTCAGCTACGGTGAAGCTTCACATGCATGAGCTGATACTCAGTCAACAGTCCTTTTACTCTCTCAAGGAAGCTTTGAAAAGAGTGCACACAGGAAGTGGCTGCATAACAGCAGACTGAAAGGACTTTATTTGAGATAAAAACATTGATTATGACAAAGGAAGAAAGATTAAATAAAAATAAAATGTGTAGCATTGTAAGAGTATATAAATTAGATGGAACAGAAAATATCTTGTCATGTCCAAGGCCAGATGTGAATACATGAAGGTACAAATAAAACCCTCCAGACACAATAAGTCAAGTCAACTATATTTATAAGCACATTTAAAAACACATGTTGACCAAAGTGCTGTACGACTAGGAGAGATGAAATACATATAAAAGGGGAAATTGAATTGAACTAATATTCAACAAGAAATACCAAAACTCAGTCTGGTTTAAAAGCTAGAGAGTAAAAATTAGTCTTTAAACAAGATTTGAAAATGTCCACGGTTGGTGAGGTCTTCATATGGAGGGGGGGAGTCTCTTCCAACAGCGAAAGCTCTGTCTTCTTAGTTTCAGCCTGGACCTCAGGACAACATGGAGCAACCGGTCAGCAGATCTCAGCGATCTAGAGGGAGCGTGTGGAGTTGAAAGATCAGAGAGATAAGAGACTTAAAAACAAAGTCTTCAAATCAGCTCTAAAACAGACTTAGAGCCAGTGCAAAAAAGCCAAAACATGTGTGATGTGGTCTCTCTTCCAAGTGCCAGTTAACGCCCGGGCAACGGCATTCTGGAGCAACTGCAGACGGCGCGGGGGGGACTGACCCACACCTAAATACAGGCTGTTACAGTCATCTCGTCTTGAAGAAAATAAAATCAGAGAGAGAAAAAATACTTTTGCAAGAATTGTAAGCTGATGGGAAGTAGCTCTGGCAGTGGTTTGCTTGTCAAATAACAAAGCAACCAGGTTTTCTTCTGGAAGTTTTCTTATATTGCTGCAAAAGACCAAGATCAAATTTCTGGGCAATGCAGTCTGGAGGCCCAAACAACGCAACTTCAGTCTGATTCTTGTTTAGACGTAGAACATTTTAGCCATCCAGGACTTGTCATCCTGTAAACAATGTATCAAGGTAAAGATTATTTGTCCTCTTCCAGGTTCCAGCCATTTCTCTTGCTTATGAAGCTGCCGAGAGCGACATCATGAAGCGCCAGCCCAGGAACCCACTGAGGGACAAACTGGTCAACGAGAGACTGATCAGTATCGCCTATGGACAGATCGGTAGGCACATTTACTGTTTACACTTCTCACTTTCTACACATCAGTGAGTTAAACTACTGCTCACACATATCACATGAAGATGCCCCAGTAGGTTTTACATACTGGGGCAGTTTTGTCTCCCTGAACAGAAGCCTTGTCACAGAATTCAGTGAATAATAAACAGATTGTTATTGTGAACATCAATCCATACAAATTGGTGCTGATTCAGTCAGAATATGTCCACACCCCTTCTTCCATCTGCAGAATGATGTTGTTTTTTCTTTTTGTTGATGTCTTTTACTACTTTTTCATGTTTTCTTTGCACCATCTGTAAGGCTTTTAATGTTTTATGTAAAGCCTTGCCTTATAACTTTGTCAGATAAAACTATCCCCGTGTTTCTCCAGGCATGATTCAGGCTCTTGGAGGCTTCTTTGCCTACTTTGTCATCATGGCTGAAAACGGTTTCCTGCCATCCGTGCTTGTCGGCATCCGGCTGAATTGGGACGATCGCTCCAACAACGATGTGGAGGACAGCTATGGACAGCAATGGGTATGAGTGACAATATCACAGTGGTACAATGATTTTTTTAAATCACTAATTAAAACTTTAATGTAAAGGAAAGAGCATCATTGTCCTCATCCACCAATTAAATAGTGCACATTAAAAATCACCTCCATTCTTCTCATCTCTTTGTGCAGACATACGAGCAACGTAAGATTGTGGAGTTCACCTGCCACACAGCCTTCTTTGTCAGTATCGTGGTGGTGCAGTGGGCAGATGTCATCATCTGTAAGACCAGACGTAACTCTGTGTTCCAGCAGGGCATGAGGTGAGTACAAAATCACCTGAAAGGACATGAAAGCATGAGCATGTTATTCACTTGATCCTCAGAGAGCATCTTTCTGATAAGACCTCTGTATCTTGATCTGCTTGAGAATTAAATGAAAGATTTTTCATTGTTTATTTTTTAGATTGGGTTAAATTTGTATTTTTGTTTAAGTAAAAGATCTGAATTCTCCCGCCACTGCTGTAGTCTGTTGGTCTTTTGTGGTGGCTACCTAGAAAAGCTTTGGGTATCACAGTTAGCTGCTGTGTCCACTGGGTGTCACTAAGAAAGCAGATTCCCATTTTGTTCCTTGTCCTCAGGTTCCTGTCTTTTTATTTAAAGCCTTTTTCACTCGGCCTTTCCCCCCAGTTTACTCTGCTGACTCTGCTTTATTCTATTGCAGGAATAAGATTTTGATCTTTGGGTTGTTTGAGGAAACGGCTCTGGCTGCTTTCCTGTCTTACTGCCCTGGAATGGACGTGGCATTACGGATGTACCCACTCAAGTACGTACCATCACACCGATCAAGAAAATCAGGATCATCATCAACATCATGATGCTATCTTTAGTAACCCAGTACCTTCCAACCTTGTCTGCTACCATGATTAGTGATAGAAAATAAACCCAAAAAAAGCATTTTTATCTCGAATCTTTGCCAAAACAGAATGTCCAGTTCATGCTGTCCACTCCTCCCACTTGTTCTCTCTCAGGCCCAGCTGGTGGTTCTGTGCGTTCCCATACAGTTTCCTCATCTTTGTTTACGATGAGATCCGAAAACTCGTGCTCCGCCGAAACCCTGGAGGTAAGATCACGGAAAAACACACTCTGAGTCAGGCAGGAGCTTCAGTACGCATCAGAGTTTGGATCGATGTCATCATGTTTGGGGTTTTTAAAGAGACTAAAGACTGACACTGTGACATCATCTGGAACCTGATTTTAAATCAAATATTTTGCATTGATGTGATTCAGTGAGTTAAATAATTTGTCTTTCTTCTTCTTCTCTTTTCCCTCTTTTTCTCTCCTTTCTCTGCAGGCTGGGTGGAAAAAGAGACATACTATTGAATTATCAAAGCATCATTTTCTTCTAACCCCATCCTTCCCTGAACTCATCCCTCCTCTATCTCCCCTCCTTCCCTCCATCTATCTCTCCTCTCATCACTCAAAATGTACAAGAAAGCTGTTTACTTAACCTCCCTCCTCATTCATTCATTCATTCCACCATCTTCATTTCCTAAAGAAACAAACAAAAAAAAAGTAAATGCCAAGACGTCGAGAGGACCAATGACAGAGGAGGAGAGGGTTGGGGGGGGAGGGGCTCGTAAACAACCTCCCCTTGTCCTCTCCATCTTTCTGTCCTCTGTTTTTTTCTATCCAAAGTCTCTACAGCACTAATCTGCCAGTAACACTGTTTGTGCCGATTCTTATTCCAACACTGTTGGCTGCAGCCACTCGTCATAGACCTGTTCTCAAATTACACGGCTGCGTGGAACTGAATAAAAATCCGATTACGAGAATAAAGATGAAAACGTGACTGTTCCACTGCAGAGCAGCAACATGGCAGCTCCCGTCGAGGCGACTGCAGCGGCCGGGTAGCGTCATTATTCTTTTGCTTTTTTATTTTTTTATTTTTTTTCTCCGCCGAGGGAAAAGCCGCCCGGATCCAGCTCTGTGATCACTGCCATTTCCTGTCATTACGTCTCTCCCCCTCTTCTTCTCTCTTTCTCCTTCTATTTAGTCACTGCCAATCTTCTACTGCCGCTCTCCCGTCCTCCTCTTCCTCTTCCTCCTCTACCGTCAATGAAGAATCAATCTTTAAACCGAACCGCTCACTCGCTGATTCCCCTTAGCAGCGAGGAAAAAAGATCACCTCCTTGCGTTGTTGTGTGGGGGGGGGGGGGGGGGGGGGGGGGGGGGGGGGGGGGGGGGGGGGGGGGGGGGGGGGGGGGGGGGGGG
>JBBBVU010000018.1:25770369-25783449 GCA_037177055.1 Atherinosoma microstoma
GTGTGTGTGTGTGTGTGTGTGTGTGTGTGTGTGTGTGTGTGTGTGTGTGTGTGTGTGTGTGTGTGTGTGTGTGCCCTCAGAAACGCTGAGAAGTTGGGTTCACAGTAACGGGGCACAAGGGGGGGAGCAAACCATACCACTCTGCTTCCCCTTTATCACCCCCTCTTTCCATCAAGCTCCCATCCCTCCATCCCTGGGGGGGGGTTTCAGAACCTGCATCCCCATCCCATCTTATCCTTAAATTCGGAATCCGCCCGGAGCGTCCTGATCCCTGCCTGCTGGAACTGAGGACGGTCACGCTCCCAGATTAGGGATTTCTGATGCAACTCTGGTCAGGACAGCGGCTCAGCCCTGCAGCCGGGGATTGGGCTTCGGCGGCGTGTTTGTGTCGGTGCACGTCTTCCTGCGACTTGCAGATGCACATGAGCACATTCATGCGCTCCGGGCCGGCGCGGAGCGTCTAAACGTCGGCGTCAGCTCTCGTTTACCTTGTGCTCCGGCGTGGATGTTGCACTGACGCTTTTGTCTCTTGACCTCTCCGAACCAGAGAAGGAACCAGCAATTTCATAAAGGAGAGAGGGAGCGGGGAGAAAGGAGAGGGAAGGGTGTGTTTGGCTGGTGCGAGGTGGGGGCTGCAGGCAGGAATCGGCGGCCTTTGCGAAAGGGCCTCCGGTGTGCACGGGTCTGGCTACCCCCTCTGTGGGGCCCCGATCGATACAAACTCAGAGCAATAAAGCTTTCCCCCTGTCATCTCCACAGAATACAAAGCAGAGTGGGGAAGGGAAGGGAAGGGGAGGGGGGAGGGAGGGGGAGGAGGTAGTGAGGGGGAAGGAGGGGAGTTGTTCCACTAGCCACACCAATTTCCTAACCCCCCCTTTTCACCTCCTTCTTCTTCTTCTTCTTCTTCTTTTCTCTCTCCAATTTTCAACCCGAACCACAAACCACCTTTTTCTTTTCCCCTCCTCCTCTTCCTTCCTCCTCTTCCTCCTCACCCTCTCCTTCCGCGGCCGGTTCGACTGACAAGCTGCTTGTATTTTATAATTAATGCTGTTTGAATAAATACGCTTAATAATTCATCGTTGTTATTTAAGGAGAGATTGATAGATCGACTCGAGAGAAAGTACGAAGGAGAAAACAGAGCAAAGATCACATCTGGGGAAAGGTGGGGAAAAGGACAGAGAGAAGAAGCGAATGCAGGGCTGTGTGATGAGAGGGGGGGGGTAGGTGCTGCTAACAGAGGATGGGGATGGGATGATGGTCACAGATGAGGGGGGGAAGGGAGCGGAGGTAGAGATGGATGTGTCGATGGAGAGGAGCTCAGCGCGAGGGAAGGAGGTGGGGAAAATAGAGAGGAGATGAAGGTAGGGGGGATATTTAACGGGACAGGAAAGGAGAGGACAGGAAGGAGGTAAAGAGGTCAAATGAGTGCTCTGTTTAATTGGGAGCCAATTTAAGTCGGGTCCGATCGATAAGCCTGTAAACCCGGCCGTCTAATGGCTCGTGGCACGCACCATAGATCACCGGACGTCCACCACAGCCTCCGCACACCTCCACCATCCCTTCATTCACTCCTTCATCTGCACTTGTAGAGCTGCACACGCTTCCCCAAACCTGCCCGGGAAATAAAATGCTTTGTAGTTCATCACTGGGGGGGGGGGTTAACCTCAGCATAAATATCCCCGCAGTCACATGACCAGCTCATAACTTCAGACAGAGGATGAGATGATCTCCTGTTCAGGCCTCATCGCTAGTCAAGCTGCAGAGTTAAAGCTCATCCGGTGGAAACGTTCATTAGAAAATGAAGGTTTTGCTTCATTTTTGATTAAATTTTCGTCTGAATTATCCAGAGTTTGGTTTTCCGGGGTTTTCTCTTGGGGTCCAGCTCGAGGCCATGGTGGCGGACGTCTCGCAGGTCTTCACGGAGGCCTTTTTTCTTTTCCCCCCTTTCTCGTTTCAAAGCACCGTCTCATTTTTTTGGTCATTTCTCCGTCCACCCTGTCGGTTCATTTTGTCATTTACTCTGTTGCACACAATCTGCCCCCCCCAACCCCCCTCCCTTGTCCAATCACTCACACACAAGCCATCAAGGCGAGGCTGTGTGTCTTTGTTAGTCCAATTGTCACCATCTTCTCCTTCCTGCTATTTCCTGTGAGGATGCTCTGTCACGCTGCTGCTTTCTCTCCTTCATTTTACCCGTTTTTTTCCTCCCATTCTTCACTATTTCACCCGGTAACTAATTAAATTTTTTCTTCCTCTTGTGTCTTTAATTTTCCATCCCTTGTTTCTGTCTTTTTTTCCTCTTTGCTCCGTCCCAGCATCCCTCTGTTCATCCATTCACTCCTCTTCTAATTCTCTTTTTGGCAGACCTCATTATTTCCTCCACCTTCAGCCATCATCCCCAGATTCCAATTCTTTTCCTTTTTTTTCCCTTCTTTGTTGCCTGTTTATCGTATTATTTTTTGATCTCCTCTCATTGTTTTCACACCCTCTTCTCATGTGTCTTCCCTACTGTCCCATCAGCCATTATCTGTCCCTTTACTCCCATTATTTCCTCTCTTTGATTCCACCTCTGTCATGTCTCTTTGCCTCCACTATTATCCTCCAAAATTCCCAAAATTTTCCAGCATCTGCTCGTCGCTCATTTGTTTCCACCTTTCCACCCCACGCCTCTATCTTCACACCCCAACACGGGGGATTCTGGGAAAGGAAGTAGCACACAGTGGCCATTTCCTCCTTCCCCTTGTCCTCCCTCCCTGTATTTCTCTGTTTTCATCCCTCCATCCCTGCCTTGTGCTCCTCGGGGAGGGCAGTAATAATGGTGGAGAGAAGGAGAGAGGGAGGGCGGTGCGATTATTGTCTTGTCGGGAGTCAGAGGAATCGATCGGCACAGAAATATGTGGTGCGAGAAAGAGGTACTGTATCGGATATAATAAACACTCTGGAGACATATTCGGAAAGCGCTCACCCCCCTTTGTTGCGCGTTCACGTGCACGCACGACTGAGGTGGACACGTGCACAGGACATCACACGGATAAGGTAGTTTTCGCAGTTGTGCATAAACTCGGAGAGAAAAACGGCTTCCGTGAATCACCGACAAATCGCCAGCGTTACTCATTCGGTACCCGGGGGCAGCAGCTCCAGCGCTGCCTCCTCTGTAGGTGAACCCCGAGGAGGTGGAAGGAGTCAATATTTATGTAGAAAAGTCCCTCAACTCCTCAGCAGGAGCATTATCTCACAGATACGTCTCAGCACAGCCTGAGTGGGAGGCCCGGAAAAGAAAATAGCAAAGAAACATGTATTAACATAAAATTATCATCAGATTTTCAAAACTACATTTTTTTAAACCTGATTTATTTCAACATTTTCAACACTTCTTCTTCTTCTGTGGTGGTGTAATGCACACATTAGCATGCGCTGCTACTTGTTTGCCTCGCGCCGACACCTCGGCTGCAGGCGCGGAAACATGTTTATTCTCAATGATTAACACTCTCACAGGTACACACCGAACACATGAGCTGCAGCTCACATATACACTAATGTGGCCGCACACGCGCGCGCAGTGATCTTTCATTGCTGTTGCCTGGCAACGGGTCTGTGTGTCCTGTGCTAGCAGAGGGCCGTCCAGCCGAGCCCTGACCGCTGCGGCTGACCACTGCTGGAAGAGAGATGGTGGGGGGAGGAGGGATGGAGGGATGGAAGGAGGGGGGGGGAGTGAAGGTAGAGAGACACAAACTGTGGTTGGAATGATACAAATGTTTCTCCCAGGCAGAAATAATCTGGTTTTACTGGACACTGGAGCCTAATGGTGAAAGCACAGCTAATCTGTCAAAGTAGCATCACAGTGAGTCAGACAAGACGGGCGAATGCTACAGGACGGAGGAAGGCCGGGAGGAAAAAACCCCCGGAACAAAGAAAGACCTTCAGTATGGTTAGATACCGACATACCTGACAGAACTGACATTTTTCTTTAATGCTGATTATTTTCTGAGCTCATTATTTGTCAAAAACAAGACATTTTCTTCACTTTTTTTCAGGGAGGAACTTCTTTCAGTTTCCACCATTAAACTGGCGTTTGTTCTTATTTTCCTCTGACAAAATGTTTGCTCCAGACGGCTGACCTTTCAACGTCATACTCCTGAAATTTCCATAGAGAAATTCACTCTGCAGCACCAAAAACTAAACAAAAAAAAAGCATCCAGCTTCCCATCGTGTCGAATTTAGCTCATTAAATGTTCAGTTATAAAGAAAATATGAGTAGACGGATGTCAGAGGAGGAATGACTGATGGGGGAAGATGCAGGAGGGAATGAAGGAATTAAAGAGGAAGGGAGAAGAGTGGAGCTGGAGCTCTGATTGGATCGTCTGCTGCTAACTCTTTAGCTCGATGGCTAACTGTTACATCTGCTCCTTCAAGTTAACTTTATCACAACCAAACATTCGTATTGATGAGTCAGCGTGCAGCCCGGCTGTGTGTCTGCAGGAAAACAGGGTGGAGGTGGAGGCATGCATAGCCAGAAGCTGGAGGAAGTTTTCTTTATTTTAATGTTTCATTTAAAGTTAAAACTAGTACAAAAATGATTTATTCTGGAGCCTAAAACAGATTTTGAGCAGTATTAACCACATAACCATCAACTTATGAGCCGTCACTGTGAAGACATGAAATAACCAGTAGAGTGATCAATGTTTACAGCTGACTTTTAGTCTTTATAATAAAAACTGTGGATGTGTTTGTGTCCACATCGTCTGAAGTTCCTCTCAGCTCTGTGTGGATCATTAAAAAGGTTTTTTTATGTAAAATGTTTAGATAAAAGCAGCACAGCAGAGCTTTGGATTGAACACGTTTGTACTTTTTAGATTAAAGAAAAGGAGACGAAATCAGCTGAAAACTTTAAGAATTAAATGATAAAAAACATTTAAAGACATTTTCCCCAATTATTTAATCAGGTTATCTTTAATTTCCTCTTTTCTTTGTTTCTTTCTTTCTTTTACTTCAAATCCACGAAAAAAAAATTAAATGTTTTTATCAGTTTTATAGCAATTTTTTTTTAAAATCCCAGAATAATTGTAGGAAATCAGTGGAATTCTTCGAATTATGAAATTAAAATGATGCATTTATTAAATGTTAAAGCAGATGAGTGTGTGTTTGATTAAACGTGTGTGTGTGTGTGAATGTTGCCGTCATGTGGCTGACGTGTGCAGCAGATTAGCCGCTTGGCGCGGCGGGTGTGTTTGCTGCTGCTGCTGAATGTGACCGGGGAGGGAGGGGGGGACAGGTGGAAAAGCCAGGCAGCTTGTGTGTGTGTGTGTGTTTGTGTGTGTTGAGCGCGAGGTGGCCGAGACCATGTGCCTGACCTTTGACATCCACACGCCAAACGGCCCCGACAACCACCCCCTCTTCAACCGCGCACACACATAAACCCACGCGCCGTCTGTCACCGGCCCCTGACAGGCGTGACCGAGGCGGGGTGGGTGGGCAGAGAGGAGGGAGAGTGGAGGATGAAGGGAGGGGCGTTGAGTTGAAGACCCCTCCAGCCATCCTAACCCCCACTCCCCTCCCTCCCACTCTCCCCACCTTTCGCACTTATTCCCCTTTTTCTAATTCCCTGACAGTGACCCTGCCCCCCCCCCCCCTTCAGTGTGTGTTATTTGCACCGGTAGGATGAGTAAGAAAAACTGAATGTGTGTGTGTGTGTGTGGGGGGGGGGGCACCTTAGATCTCCTGTTAGGATGGAGGGTGATAACAGCTCATTTTTACCTAAAAATCAACTAAAATGACTTAAAATGTTTAAAAACATCCTTCTTTTTTGGGGTGGGTGGGGGGATGGATGGGGGGGTCATGTGGACGGACACTTGCAGATGCAGGACGTAACTGGAAAACCTGCTCACTGATCACTGATGTGTGCAGGACGGACATCTGGGACATTTGGGATTCAGGCTGTTGGATTTGTTAGCACGCATGAGGTGGATGCTTTGGATGGAGGGGGTGGGGGGGGGTTAAAGACTCCATGGCCAGAGGGGTTAGGGACAGTTGAGATGGAGGGGGGGGAGATGATTCCATCTCAACCTGGAATAATGGAGACTGTGTTGTATCACATTTAGATTCAATAACATTTAATTCTGCTGCAGTTTGACTGTTTTAGTTTCTCAGATTTAATCGTTTTTACGGGAAAAGTGCAGCTGATGATGGCAGCGATTTAAGATTTAATAAAACATCCTCATCTTTGTTGTTAACTTTAACATCGGATACTTGATTTTGTCTAAATGTTTCAACAGAAAAATGATCAACTTGATGAAACTAAACACACAAAATGTGTTTAAGACGTTTATTTGATTTAATATGGAGGGAAATTTCTTAAAGACAATTTATTGAGGACAAAGTAGTGAAGTTGTAACTGAAGGTTAAATGTTTCTGTCTCTTTACATCTTCGGTCTCAATCTTTTTGTTTAAAGCTTTAAAAAAAAATCTCCTTTAAAACTCTTTATTCTGACAAACCAGGTTTTTAAACACGCCTTATTACCGTGTTCTGCGTGTTAAAACACACACGCGGACACTCCTGATCATGTGTGGGAGGGTGCTGCCACCACCTGGTGACATTGTGCAACTGCAGACTCTTTGCTCACCAAATTTATGAAACTCAAATCAATAATCTGCAGAAAAATCACAAAGTTTTTCATTTTGACTCCTTTTATTTCTAATTTCATAGATTTAATTTGTTTTATTTTCATTTCCCTCCTTCATGTTCCTTCATCATATGTTTTTTAATCAATGATCTCATTGTAAACGAGGCCTTTATGCATCAGTGAAGAGCTTGATTAAAGGAAAATATTACCCAAAGCAGAAACACCATCAGTTACTTTAAGCTCCTGCTTACTGAAGAACTTTCTCTGGCTTCTTAAAATACATTTAGGTTCATTTTAACATCCATATTATTTATTCTACAGATGGAAAAATGATTAAAGTTGAAGCAAAATGCAGGAAAAGAGTTGATGATAAAGTTTTGATTTGTTTCTCAATCCATTCTTTTCTTGTTGTGTCCTTGTACGTCTCCATCTTTCCATTTTCCCTCTTCTTCTCCGTCTTTCTTTGTCCTGATCATTACCCCCCCCCCCCCCTCCCTTGCCTTCCATCTTCTCTCAGCACACCTTGAACCTCTCGCTGACCCTGATGATGAGATTACCACACATACAAACACACCAGGCTCGCACATCCTTTCCGAACTCTCCTCCTTTTGTTACGCACGCATCTTTTTATCTCTTTGTGTCGTACGTTCTGTAGATCATATCATGCAGATACCGTGTACTTTCCTTTTTTATATAGACATATATGGAGGAGGCAGGGAAACCAGCAGGAACCTCCGGGTGTGGAACAAAGAGGAAGAGCAGCGGGGTGGAGGATGCTGGCTGCCGCTTTATGAGCTGCTCTTTGATTATTTTTTCACTCGTCTACTTCCTATAAGACGCATGAACCTGGTCTCAAAGACAGGACGTGTGCATTAGATCCCACAGAACTCGAACTTTAAGCTCCTTCTTACTGTGGCGTTACCGAGCTTTGTCCTTTCTGCCTGAGCTGCCGTCGAACAGTCGGTCGGCTGTTTGTTGCAAAATATCCTGAGTGTAAGGCTGAGACGTTTAAAGCTAAGACTGTAGGGATAAAGAGGGTTTTTTTTTATCCAGTATAGCAGTACTGACTAATATCTGATGCTCAGGTAAGGAGTTCCTACCTGGACCCATAGATTACTGACTGTAGCATGCAGAGGGGTGTTTGTGGGGTGTTTCTTAATCCCTCTTCTACCTTAAAAATCTATAAAGTTTGCATCTAAACGGCTAAATTTGCCGGTTGAACAAAGAGTTTTTTTAACTAAAATAGGATTATTTTTTTTTATATAAGTCTTTTTTCCACATATTCTTTTAAAGTTACAACAAAACGTTTTCCAAGGCCGCACCGCGCTTCTGCGGATTTCAGATTTTTCCTGACTGCGTTAAACTCGGCTGAACTCCGAAATAACCAGAGACACGAATGTTTGACTCCTCACACGAAGAGCAACAGATACACCTTTAATTAAAAAGGTTTTCAATTATCTGTGTCCTTGTTTGTTTACCTGCATGGTGGAGGGGGGGGGGATGATGCAGAAGCAGAGTTGATAAATGATGGAAGTAAAAGAGAATTAACAGATTATGCAGTTTAATCTGAAAATGTCTTTATTTGTTAATAATTATTCATTCATTTATTTACACACATGTTATAACTATAAACTGTTAAAGAAGAAATTAAAATAATTTGGGGTTTTTTGTTTTATAATTTGCCTTTGGGGATTAAAAATGTATTTTTCAATCATTTAATTTTCATTTAATTGATTTTATGATTATTTTAGAAATGAATTCCTCCTAAAGTGAATATTGTGATAATTGCTTTCATTTCATATAAAACTCAATTTCCTGAAGAGCTGGAAAGTTTTCCTACTTTGGGTGCAACAGATACTTAAACAAATAATTAATATTAATTTTTCCCATTTTTAACAGATAAGGGTAGAAATAAATAATTTTCAGTGTCCTCGTTGACCAACTTTACTGTATTAAGGACTCATAGATGAATTTAATTTATTTTGTTTGTTCTATTCAGTCAAATTTTTTATTTTTAATCATATTATTTTTTCTTTTACTTATTTAATTATGTACGTATTTATGGAGTTACTTTTTTATTTATATTTCTAATTGTTTTTAGGTTTTATTTAGTTTGAACTTTTTAACCCCAGTGTTTTCCTCATGGGGACGCTCCTCATCGGAGGCTATGGCTAGTCGGTCTGCAAGGTCGTTGCTAAGGAGATCTTTGATGTTTTATACTTGAGTGTGTGAAGGTTTGTTGGGTTTTTGTTATACATACATCAGTCAGCAGGTTTACTGGTGACAGGTGAGGGTGCCAGGACTGGGTATAAAAGGAGCGTCCACCATAGGTTTAGTCTTTCAAAGCGGGGGTGAGTTGAGGTGCCAAACTTGGCCAGAGACTCGTCAATAAGGTTAAAAAAAATACTTTGCAATGCAAGATTGAACAGACTGAAACTTCTGGAAAGGCCAAGGACAGAAAACACGGTTAGATATTTCTTCCCTTTGAGCTGTCGGGCAGAAACCACCATGAACCATAAAGGACCTTGAAGAACCATTTTCACTCAATTTTTTACATAATTTGTCCAAAACACATACCATACCATGTTTGTTTATCTAGTGTCTTAAAAAATGATATGTTTGACTAAAGGGCTGCACAACGGGACAGAAAAAAGCATAAAACCCCCATATGAACACTGAAAACAGGGAGAAATAAAAATAATATGACAACTAATAGTGTGACAAAGTGTGAATAAACAGCAAAATCAACTCACTGACAATCTTCATTTTAGTCTTTCCTAACAAAGCAGAAAAGCTTTAATACATATATTTATTTAAATAATTAACTTTAAGATTATTCCATAAACTAATTCCTTCTACAGAGATGCATCGTTCCATCAGCTGAGCCTATAAATCTGGATTTAAAGTATTATTTAGTCACTTGCCTTTTTCTTTATGTCATGTTCCTGATCTTCTCCGTCATTTAAAGCACATTTGGTCGGTTGTTTCTCATTTTGTGTTTTCCCAGCTGATGTGTGCGTGTGTGTGTGTGTGTGTGTGTGTGTTTTTCTGCAGATATCAGGATGTCCAAAGGATCTGGGGAGGAGAAGCCTGGAGCTGACTATCCAGGGGACAGTTCAGGTACAATCCGGAGCTTTCATTTCTGAACATTTCTTAAATCACCTAGTCAAATAAACGAATGATAAAAGCAGTAAACAATAAAGTTAATTTACAAACACAGACTTTCTAACAGAGTCTGTGTTCTTCTGCTTTTCAGACTCTGACAGAAACAGCCCTGATGACCAGGTTAGTGTTTTCATTTATTCCCACTATGCTGGTTAATAAGAACAAATGAATAATAATTGTATGAATGGTAAGTGACGCCCCCTCCTGGCTCACATGTACCTGTTCATCTGGTTGCTAAGTGACACAAGGAACTTTCCTGGTGTGATGAAGCAGGTTGTTGATGATTTTTTTTTTTACGTTAAATCTAAACTGGATTTCTAAGATATTTTTATAGAAACATTTCCAAACACCGTCTGCTCAGGGACATTCTTGCCTTTTCTTTTATTTCTTTTATTAATGAACTGTGTATTGGCTCATTTATGTGGCAACTTAAAGAGTAACAAGCTAAAAAAAAGAGTCCTTTGTGCGATAGCATTTCTTGAGTATTTCTTTTTATGATTTTATTGAATGATCACATTTTAAAAGGATCGTTAGGAGGTGTTTTCCTTTTTTATTTAACCTTTTATAACCCAACACAAGAAAAAATAAAATAACTTTTTTTTTTCTTTAGTTTTTATTTGGCCCTTTAACAAAATGTGGAAATAATGAACTGTTTTTTTAATGTATCGCCATTTATTACCATGTGACATGTCAAAATGATTGTAGTACAGTCTTCTGCTTCCTGGTATCCCTTAGTGGGCAGAAGACGAGTATCATATTGTATACAACAGGGTTTTTACCATAAAGTGATGCAAAATGTTTCAAATATGACACGTTTGGCTTTATAAGGGTTCATTTTAGTGGTTTTTATTTCCTGGTGGTTTTCATGTGGGTAAATTTCATGGTTTGATCTCGTAACCTTTTATTTTGGGTCATGTCAGATAAAACCTCTTTAGCTAGCATGATGGTTAGATTTTAGAAAGAAGATAGAAAGTGACTGTCATGGTGGAAAAGGTTATTTTTGTCTTCTGTCCACGCATCTTTATCTTAAGGTAGTATAATTTATTAAGTTCAGTCTTTCACTCTAACCTTAGGAAAATGTAATAAACTGAACTTTGAACAAGTTTAAAACTAAACTGGTGAACTGTTCATTTTAACCTGTGGGAACTGGAGCTTGAACTGGTTCATGAGACCACTGCAGCCAGTATGTTCCTCTTCATTCATCGCTGGCCAGAAGGTTTTCATTTATACCCATTAAAATGAACTTTAACCCACATTTGTTAGGTTGGTGGGTGGTAATTAAATCAGAGCCCTGAATCAACTGTGGTTGACGTTTATGACGATATTAGAGACGTGATGTTCATGAACCAATCGGTTCTTTTTTTATATATACGAATTCACGTGTATGCCGTCATGGGAGTGTGATGTCCAACACGCTTCTTTCACATGAACACATCTATGGGCGGAAAGTATGTTCAGCAATAAATTTGCGTTGATGTCACTCCGGATTATTCTATTTATATTTTTATTTATATTTTTGCTACATTTCTGTAATTTTCTTGTATATTCCAAAAAAATCTTGCATTGTTGATTTTATATATAAGAACATATTTTTCTTTTTATTATTTATTATTCTTGTAGCCTACATTGTGAGTTTTTTGCATCACTAAAATGTTCTTGTGTGGAAAGTTTTGGAGGAAAGTTGTTTTGCATGGAAGTTAATTGCAGCCTTCGTAGTTTCTGCACAACACAATGAGGGAAAATCCAAAATAGTGATCTCACTGTCAAAGCATGAAGATATGGAACCACCTTATGGAATGGTTACTATGGAAACACAAGCCAAATGGAATTATAACCAATATATCAGAATAATTAGATATTGGTTGGGTGTGTTAGTTTGAATTACTTTGATCCAAATCTTACCTTGTAAGTGTTACCAGTAATTATTTCCTAAAACAAAATAATAATAAAATAAGAAGGAGCCAGTCTTTTGAATGGCCTTTTAAAAGAAACGACCCAGCTCCCGTCATAGAGCCATAAGTCTCATCTCTAGTTGATATCCAGTTGCTGGTGTGTGACGTGGTGCCGTGAAGTGAAACTCAACGACAACGTGACGCTCCGGGCTGGAAACTAAGTCGAGAAGTGAGCTTTCTCAGCCTTGTGACGCTGCAGGGCAACAACAAGCCCAGGAATGTGCATGATGCGTGTTTCTGTACCATCAAAACGAGACGCACAGCACAGAGTTTTAATGTTGGAAACTGATGTTAGTGTCGCTTTAAACTTTCAAAATTGTGTTTCTAAAGCATGTCCACATGCTTCTGTTTGAGTTTTCCTCCATCTTGAGCAACTTATCTGTTGTGCTGTTGTCCTGACCTCCAGCAGCACCACAGGTTGTGTTTTTTGTGACATCAGTTCATCACCGTGGAAACCTGTTGATAAAGATTACATTTCAGGGTGACGGCTGTGTGAATATGTGGGATTTATTTCCGTCTATGTTTTAAAACTCGCTGCAGATCCAGACGATGAAAACCAGCCCCTACAGCCTCTCTCCACCGCCGGCCGGCACCAAGGTGAGCCCACAGAATCTACTCACCTGCATGCGTGACGGTGGATGTGTCCATCTCATGTTACCGTGCTTCAAATATGTAAATGAGCTGTTGCGTCCACACCGACTTTCTGGTGGCGTAAAGAGAAGGAGAGAACAGAAAAGGGGATGAGGAGGAAGCGACGGTGAGTGAGGGACATAAAGAGCACAGTGCGGCCGTGATGGATGGGAAATGACAGGGCTGTTAGCAGGTAATGACAGCCAAGGGTCAGTTGTCATTAGCTTCTGGATTTTTCTGACACTATAAAAGGCAGAAAGATCGACTCGTCCTTTTTAAAGATACTTAAATCTGGGAAGCAGGAGTAAGCAGAAAGTCTGAATTAGGAATATGAAGTGCTTTTATTTCCATGTAAGGTCTGGTTTTTCTTCTTCTCTCCTGTTCTGTGAACGTATTCTCTGAAGTTTGCCGCTTCAGCTTGAAGTCATTTAGCAGCAAACACTTTGAATCTGTTGAATTTCTGGTTTTTCATGCAGATTTTTTGGAGGATTCGTGCATGAACTTGACTGCATGCAAAGGCTGCAAACACAAAGGCAACCTGTGATTTCCAGGTTAAACACCTGTTTGCAAGCAGACGTTTTCTTGCAGGAATGTGCTTCACATTTACACTTTGAGTATGAAGCGGTGAAAGCTTTGGCTGGGGGGGGGGGGGGGGGGACACAAAAAAAAACCTTTTTAGCACCTTCAACACCAAACCACTCTCAGTGATGCAA
>JBBBVU010000018.1:25783549-25797998 GCA_037177055.1 Atherinosoma microstoma
CCCCCCCCCCCCCCCCCCCCCCCCCCCCCCCCCCCCCCCCCCCCCCCCCCCCCCCCCCCCCCCCCCCCAACAAAAAAGAGACGACCTTCGCTGCACGCTTTGACTCTGAGGACTGAAAACGATGCTGGATGTTTGGGTTTAAAAAAGACTGTCTGAATTTGTCTTTTCTTTCAGGGGAAGAGTGAAGAGAGCGCAGAGATCACACACAGCACCGCTCTTCCTGTTCCTCCCTCCCAGCAGCAGCAGCAGCAGCAGCAGCAGACTCAACACCACCACACACAGCTGATGCTTGCTGGCAGTCAGCTGGCAGGGGTGAGAAAACACACTCACGAGAACTCACAAACCCTTCCAACAGCAAACACCTCAGACCTGTTGGTTTGCTGGAAAGAGAAATAATGAACATGCAGCAGGTCTGGAACAAGAAATCGGTTATTTTGGCTGCTTAACGAGTGAGGAGGCACTTAACCACATGTCTCAGGATCTTCCACTCTCTTTGGTTCTCATTTGTAAACATCACCTGGTCAAGAAGCGCCAATATAGACAAGAAAATACAGAAGAATAGATGAGCTGTTATTAACAGGAAAGAAGAAGAAAAATGTTTGTATATGTGTGTGTGTGCATGCGAGTGTGATCAGAGATTAATAACAAGAGCAATGATCAGTAATAATCTGTTGCAGGTTAAACTTGAAAGCTGTAGGAGGTGTCAGAGTTGTGAGTTTGAGCTTATTTTGTAATTTGCAGCTGCAAAACAAAAGGATTTGGAGCCAAAAATAGTCAAGGTACATACGAGGAAAGACAAGGATCATGACATTATGTGAGAGGGAACGGGGGGGGGCAGAAAGTGGCAGGTAGACTAAGCCGGAACGAGACGGGAAGCTGGATTTAAATACAAGGGTTTCAGGTAAAAGTAAAGAAATAATTGAGTAGGAAAATAAAAACCATACTACAACATTTCAATAGATTTTCCCTCTGAGATCAAGTATTTTTCATTGATTTTGGCCTTTATTTGATTCCTGACTGGTTCGTGTTCAGCTGTTCATTTAAAGATTTGGTTCAAATATTAAATAGTAACTATATTTTTCAATTTAAAAAAATGCTTAAAAATATGTCTTTTATGAAAACAATGAATAAGAAAGAACTTATTCCAATTCTGATTTCACAAATGAAATGGATCCAACAGCCTATGAAGTTCTGCTCAGTGACTCGTTCATCAGGGAACCATTGAAAACCTGAAGGACTGCAGCTCTCTAGGACCGAACCTGTCCACTCCTGGGTTGAAGGAAATGAGCCTGATTATTGGTTCTTTTTAAGAAAAAATCACTTCAGATTTCCTTTGCTAACAAATGAAAACTCTTCTGTGACAGAAGCAGCTCGTTGTATTTCCTTCTGTTTTGCGGGTTGTTGTTTTTTGCTAAAGTTTAAACAAATTTTGCAAAGCTTCCTGTGGGACGACACTTAAATTCCGTCCCCTCGTTACGCCCTCGTTAGCTGTAGCTCCTTGCTGACTCAGCATCTCCTCCTCTGCTTACTTCTCTCAATCATCTCCTGCTCCATGTGTTTGTTCTCTGACTACAACGTGTGCGTGGACGGTGATGTGGACCTCTGATCAAAATGTGGAAATCGGGCTGAAAATCTCGAGTGTGAGGTCTGATGTCCTACGAATTGCCTGAGCACTTGAACAAAACACAGACCATGTTTAGGATGCATAAACAGTAAAACCGGTATTTCCCTGCAGTATAATAACTGGGTGGCTTTTCTTGTTTGTCCTGCTTACAGCTCTAAGCCGATACCATCTCATTTAGTCCCCGTTGCTTTGCTTGTCTTCATGCAATTACTCTCTACTCACATCTTCCTCCTTCCTCCCAGCTTGCTGCTCTCCTCCCAGCTCAGCAGCAGCTGCTCCTCCAACAGGCTCAAGCTCAGCTCTTGGCGGCGGCCGTTCAGCAATCGAACGCCGCCCATGCCGCTCACGCCGCCCATGCCGCCGCGCAGCAACAAGCCAACCAGCAGCAACAGCAGCAGCAGAACCTATCACAATCCCAGCAGCAGCAGCAAACCAAACAGGAGCAACAGATCCAAGCTCCACAACTGGCTCTCTCCCAGGCGATCCAGCTTACAGCACAGGTGCAACCAGCTTCTCATCCACACAACTTTATCATCTTTAAGTTGCCTTGGACTGAAACGTGTCTGTGTTGCAGGACATCCAGCAACTCTTGCAGCTCCAGCAGCTGGTCTTGATGCCGGGTCATCATCTCCAGTCTCCGGCCCAGTTCCTCCTGTCTCAGCCAGCACAGGCCCAGCAGCCACAGCAGGGTGAGGAAACTACCGCTGACGGTTTCAGTGCATTTTATATTCATCACATGATCATTTCAGCTGGTTATTGTGGTTTTTAATCGATTACTCCTCTTTTCCAGGATTGCTCTCGACACCAAATCTGATCCAGCTACCTCAGCAGAGCGCAGGGGGACTACTGACAAGCCCACCTCGCATGGGACTCCAAGCACAGGTGGGAAATCTTTCTTTATTTAACTTTTATTTCACCAGTCTTACAAACCAACTGAGGTAAGAACCACTTTTACAAGATGGTAGCAACAACCAGATCACAAAACAACATATAAATGATAGAAATAAGAAACATTGAGCAATAAAAACAATAAAACAAGTATCAGATAACATAAACAGTGCAGGATTCCTTAAACAGAGAACAACAGGGCCGCTGCTAGCCACTTAGCTGCTTCCTGGTGCCCCCATCCCTCCAAAAACACACCCTGTTGGCCGCTCCAAAAAGAGAAGACTATTTCCATATTTGCAGGGGCGGAGCTAGAAAGGGGGCAAGGGTGGCTTTGTCCACCTCTGAAATCTGATTGGACACCCCAGTTGTCCCCTCAGGTGATTTGACAGGTTACTGGAGGAGGAGGATAGAAACATCTTTTCCAGACCTGCACAGATCACTGCATCAGACTGAGTCAGACCCCAGCCCCAGTATCAGAGCCCAACTTGGAGCTAGCCACACAAGGATCCAGTCTACCACCACCACCACACAGTAAACCAGAACTACTTGTGGGAGGGGTGGTGGACGTGGGGTGGGAGGGTAATGGAGGCTACAACACAGGGGGGAAATTATTCAGTCTGTAATCGGGGTGAGAAGCATCAGAAATGATGCTGCTGGCTTTTTAGTATGACCCAGTATGACCTTGTATGGGAAAATGTCCTAAATGTCGCATAGAAAGAGGAGGCCAGCTGACACTGGAATACAAGACACATCTAACAAATCTTAAAGTGCTGTGGGACTCCAGCTTAATGAGATATTTAGTTGGGACATTCATTAAAAGATGGTCACCATAATCAAGAACCAGTTAAAATGGAGACAAAACCAATGTTTTCTTAGCCTTATGTCTGGAGTTTTATCAGCAGGTTTTTAAAGTAAGACACTCATCCAACCAGATTTCTTCGTAACCGCCTCAGTTTTCTTCCATGAGATGTCACGATATCAGGAAGGCCACGTTTTACAACTAGAAACTTCATCTTGAAAAAGTGACCATTAGAAGCAGATTGTAATTTCTGTAATGCATCATTTAATGATGGAGGAGGACAGTAAATGTTGTGTGAGGAACAAAGAAGGGATGGGACCAACTGCACCACAACAAGCTGAATCTTTGGACCACAGGGTGTTGATCAGACGTTATCAGCCTGTGTCCGCTGCAGGGATCCAGTCTCAGGAAAATACACTTGATTTTACGGCTCAAATGACTTCATTTTTAACCAAATTGCTGGTATCTGCTGCAACAACCTGTTTGTTTATTATTCAGAGGAAGCTGCTTAATGAAATGTACATTTCCATGAATCCGTAGACGCTGTTTCTGGTCCTTAAATATTCACCAGCAGCTCATCTCATATCCTCGGCCTTTATCTAACATTACGCATGAATGCATCCTCACACATCCGAACATCTTTATAGATGTGCGGTCAAATCCTCTGCATGAATTATATCAGCTCAATTAGTTTCCTCAAAGCTCGCAGGGTGTGTTCATTTCATTTCTTTGGCCTCACATGCTCATAGAATTGCTTCAATAAACAAACATGTGCACTTCCTGATGTTGCAGAGGGAGAAGAGCAGCGATGCCGGAAGCAGCGGCGGCTCCATATCCGCCGGCGGAAGCGGCGGCGTCGGTGTTACATCTGGTGGAGCCACCTCTGCGTCCAGCAGCACCATGGCCTCCTCTTTAACCTCCGGTCTGAATCCAGGCGCTCAGGCGGCTCACATGAGCGAAGAGCCCAGCGACCTGGAGGAGCTGGAGCAGTTTGCACGCACATTCAAACAACGCCGCATCAAGCTGGGATTCACGCAGGTAAAAAATGCTGAACGGGAGTGTTTTCAGACCCAAGTGTGGCGTGATGCTATTTTTTTTATTTTATTTAATTTTTCCATTTTATTTTTAGTCTTTAAATGATTTTATTGTGATTTTTGACTACTTTTGAATGCTTTCTTTGCAACATCTGCAATGCTTTTAATGTTTTATGTGAAGCACTTTGAATTGTGTTGAACAGAAAATGTGCTAAACAACCAAATCTGCCTTGATTACCTGTTCCTATCAGGGCGATGTGGGCGTGGCCATGGGGAAACTGTACGGCAACGACTTCAGCCAAACCACCATCTCCCGCTTCGAAGCTCTAAACTTGAGCTTTAAGAACATGTGCAAGCTGAAACCGCTGCTGGAGAAGTGGCTGAGTGACGCAGGTGAGTCCCTGACACCAGGAGGGGGGGGGGCAGCAATCAGAAAAACTCCTCAGAAGTGGTGAAGGAGGAGGTAACAGGATAGGTGAAGCTCGCCACTCTGACCATCAGTCAGCTGACTCCACCTCGGCTGCTCGTTGTGTGTAAACACACACTGACGCGGCGCTGAGCCTCCTCTGGTCTGTGTCCACCACTGAGGAGGAGGAGGAGCAGGTTAATGGGGTGTGAAAAGGATCGAACCAGTAATCTGATGTGGTTTGAATGGTTTTATGTAACATTTTAAGAATGGGAGACAGATGAGGAAGAAAGCTGTATTCATGCAAACTGGTTGTATGTGTGTAAAAGAGAGTATTTGGGTTAATATATACATGGTTTAATCTTTTATAAGTTAAAGAACATCAACCTGCCTACTGGGAATTTAATATGAAGGATTATGATTAACTTAGAAGACTGTCCCTTTTTTTTTTATAAACCGTGACATTGGTGGAAAAATTCTCCCTTTTTTCCTTTAATTTTATGTATTAATTTATTAGTTTTGTTTGTCTTTTCCTATGTTCACCTTCTCTGCATATTTAGTGGGAAAAAAGGGGGAAAACTGGATTATGTAAAGCTTATTCTTATAATTTTGCCATGGTGGTTTTCTATGATAATGCCTTTTTCAAACAATAAAAAAAAGAACCATTTGAGCCTTGTGCCTATTTTCAGGCCTCTACTTGAAAGATATAATGAAATGTATTTCTCTGCAACCACAAGATCTATGTGAATACTTCTAGAGTTGTAGTAAAGGGAAAACTTCTGTTTAAATATCATTATATGCATTGCTGGTGAAGAATAAATGAACATGGCACATAGCACAAATGTTAAAAGTTTCAGGCTTGCCACAAACAAAAAATCTCTTTAAAATGATGCAGCTGCTGCACTTAACTATCAACTATATATATAGAACAATATGTGAATGTCATCTCTGCAATTGTTAAAGTAAAGTAATGATAAAGTAAAGCAGAACAAATTTAGAGAAGTTTTTAAAAAAATCTCCAAATCTGACATTTTGCCAGTTTGTCATCATCTGTTCTCAGGTTTTAGAAGGTTAAGTTAGCAGCATACAGAGGAAGTTTAATATGAAATATTATAAACATCTATAATATCTTTTTATTTCAAAATAATAGGAAGAAAGTTTTCAAAATTCCCTTTTTAGTATTTATGTGACCGCATTGAATCTAATGATTATTTATTCAAATATACATGTTAGATCTGAGACTTAATTCTCATAATTCATCATAAAAGTTCTGAAAACAGTTCACAATTAAATAAAGTAAGAAAACAATCAGGCAGGTTTCATATTGACATTTATTATTTATTCATTTTTATTTAAATGTTTTAATAGGGAAATGTATTTTTGAAAATGCTTTGAAGTTTTCTATATCTGTCAAATCTTTAACAAAGACGGTTGTTCATGTTGTCATTCAAACACGTAAATGGATTTTACCTGTTGATACGGCCGATGAGATTTTTTTCAGATTTCTCTAATAGGAAAAAACAATCATTTACAAAATTTTAATATTTCGATTTTAGATCATTTTCCTCCAACCCCCCCCCCCGACATAGTTGCAGACGACCATCTGACCCGTCTCATTTTAAACTTCCTTTTCATCCTCTCTGTACTTCCCCGTCTCCTCCAGAAACCATGGCCGTCGACAGCATGCTGCCTAGCCCCTCCTCTCTCTCCTCCCCCATGTTGGGCATCGAGGGTCTACCCGGACGCCGCCGGAAGAAACGGACCAGCATCGAGACCAACGTTCGAGTGATGCTGGAGCGGAACTTCAGCACGGTACGAGACCGACCCGACCGGTGCTTCAGAGAGACGAAGACACTGAATGATAAAAACTTTGTTTAAAAACTTCCAACAAGCATCACCGTGGACCACTTTGCACCAGTTCTCAGCTTTATTTCTGGTGCATTAAATTAAATAAAGTATATTTCATTTCATTAAAAGCAAGAATGAAGAGATAGATTGTTTTTTAAATACAAAAATTTACTTTAAATTAAAACAAAATGACGTTAAAGAATTCTTAGATTTTTAAATGTAAAAGGAATTAATTAATCAAATACAGTTCATATTTATTTAAATTAATTTACCTTTTTATTAACTGCCCTACTTTCTTTCTAATAATATTTAATTTCCATTTATATTTATTGATTTATTCATTTTAGATCATATCAATGCTTGAAATAAGTAAGGAATAAATACATTTCTAAAATGCAAGAACTTTATTTAAATAACATTTTTGAATATTTATTAAGGCCAAAATAAAAAAAGAAATTACAACAGGAAAAATTTTATGATTGTTAAACATACAAGGAGTTAATAAATTCATCAAATAAAACTCATTCATATTTTTCTTTATTTACACTTTTATTAATTACCCCCTTTTATTTTTGACATCATTTAATTTTCCTTAATATTCGTTGATTTATTCATTTTTAATATGTATCAATACAAATAAATTTGTAAATATTATTTCTGACATGTTTAAAATAAATAAATATAATACATTTTTAAAATGCAAGAATTTATATGAAATTTTTTAAATATTCATTTAGGCCAAAATTGAAAATAAATAATGGCAGAAAAAAATAATTAAACATTAAAAACAACCTATTGTTATTTTAATTTATTTACCCTTTATTTAATTATAAATTAATGTATTTAATTTACTTTTGTATTCATTTTTAAACAAATATAAACGCAAATAGATAAATAAATTCTTATTATATGATTAAAATACATTTTTAAATAAATATTTGTATGTAAATATACTTTTATTTTTATCCTTGTCTGAGTCTCCATGTATTACAAAGTATTTATAAAGAGAAGCCGGCGCTTTCATGTGTTCCTTCATGTGTGGACTTGTTTCCCTCCTCAGAACCAGAAGCCGACGTCGGAGGAGATCCTGCTGATGGCGGAGCAGCTCAACATGGAGAAGGAGGTGATTCGTGTTTGGTTCTGCAACCGCAGGCAGAAGGAGAAGCGCATCAACCCGTCCAGCAGCACCACCCCTCCCCTGCCCAGCCAGACTTCACCTGTGGTGACGCACAAAGCCCCCTGCTACAGCCCGCACATGGTACGGCCCGCCGCGGACACACCCACCACTTTTAATTGTGTGACTTCAGAAGCCGAGCTGATATTTGTTTGATGGCCAGATGGAATTTTACTCTCTCTATCTCCAGATATCGTGTCAGGGTCTGTCCCAGGTCACCACCAGCCTCAGCACAACAGGTGAGCTGTAATTACTTTGCTTCTCAAGTCGTGTTTTTGAACCCAAAGGTCGGTCACGGGAAGATTAAACTGCTCCCGGCGTTATTTGGAAGAAGCTTGTCGGAGTCTTCTTCTGATTTGATGAAACACGGAAGCTTTAAAAATGACTTGAAAGAAAGACTGAAATAGAAAACAATGATGTTTGGTTGACAACAACGTGGAGGGCCTGCCTCCATCTGGGGTTGTTTACCTCCACGACTCGTGACTCGTGATTTATAGACCTTGGCTGCAGCGTGAGCCGTCCCAGGTGTCACACGTATGACAAATGACCTGACAGGTAACAAACACGGCTGGAAATTTATTGGCCCGTGGAGTCCAGCCTCCAAACTCTCAGCAGCCTGAAGTTGAAAGGAGATGCTGAAAAAGCTCCGACTGCTGATGAAGAGTTTGTTTAGTCATAACAGCGGAAACAGCATCATCATCATCATCATCATCATCCTCTTTCTTCCATCTCAGGCGCCAGTTTGTCACCTTCAGTTTCCTGCACCATGACTCCGGTCAGCTCGGCTGCCATCTCCTCCTCTGTGACTCCGCCTCCTCATAGCACAACCAGCCAAGCTCCTCCCACCCTCGGGACCGCTGGCCTCAACACTGGGTGAGTGTCGGTCCAAAACCAGATTTTATTCCAGGTAATTTAAAAAAAGATGTTTGATTGTTGATGCTTCCTAAAACTTTATTTATTCCTTTAAAAGTTCTTTGAATGAAGCTGAATTTAGATGAAACTGATGAAACATCTGTTGGAAATAATCTGTTGCAAAACAAGCTAAGTAAACACAGTAAAAAGTCTGTGGTTGCATCCCTTCCCTGGTGCACAGAGGCCAGAGCTGAGGAGGGGAGTAACCATAGCAACCAGGCAGCATAAAAAAAGCTGAAGAACTCCTGATCTATGAGATCTGAAATTATAATCCTGCTTTTTTGCAGTGGTTCTCAAACTTTTTGAGCCACGACCCCCCAAGATAACACACGTTGGTGTTCGCGACCCCCCCTACTGCTACGACGGGGATTAATTGTATGATATATTATCAGAATCTTCACGAATAATGAGGATAAAGTGTTTCTTAGTGGACTCTGTTCACCGGTGTGACAGGGCACCAACAGGCCCAAAATCAGATTTTTGATACGACATGTTTACTGACTTTGTTGTTTATGCATTTTTATTTAAAACAATGAAGCAAAAGTAATGAGTGAAGTGTTAAGTGGAATTTGAACTCTTGCATATGCAACAGGCCAAAGACTCAAAGATCCTCAGGAGTCATTTTTACAATTAGAGTTCAAATCTACCCTACTTTTCTTTTTTTATTAAAGTTAAAAGTTAAACTTCCTCACATGGAATAATCGGCTGTATTTGAGAGACTTTTGGAAACAACGTTAACCTGACACATGCTTATGTAGGTGGCATGTTGTCCATTTAGATGCTGTTGCACGAGACTGTATCACAGTATGTGCATCCTTCAGCAAGCAGAGAATAAGAACTCTAATATTTAGACTGTAGCAGCAAACCTTCAGCTTGGCATTGCCAGATTTAGATGATTTAACTTGCAAACTGTTTCTCTACATGTGTGACTGTGTGCGTGTGTCCATGTGTGAATTTGCGGTCCATCCACATTTCAGGAACACAATGATGGGAGTAAGCACAGGGATGAACCAGGCCCTCATTGGCAGTAATCCCCTGGCTACCATGCAAGGTGTGTGTGCATGAGTGTATGTGCGTGCATGCAGCTCCTACCCCCCCACCCCCACCCCCCATTGGCCCAGCGAGTCCTCATGAGTCTCCATTTCTAAAGACCACTTTCTATTTCACCCTTCATCCACTCTGTCCAAAATGAATTTCTGTGCGAAGCCTCAGAGGACGGTAGCCGACAGCGTGCCTGCACACACTCCTCCTCCTCAGCACAAACTTTTTGAATCGCTCAGTATGGTGAAAGATTCAATTTCATTCTCATACAATAGGCTGCTATTATCACGGGGGGGGGGGGGGAGGACAAGGGGCCCTTCTGGCAAAGCTTAGGAGGCCAAGTCAACTTACAGTAAACAGTCATCCAGACACAATCCCCTCCCTCACAATATCAAGACCTGGTGGCTAAATAACTAGTTTTCACTCAAACATTCCCCTTTTTCAGTGAGAAAATCTGCTGCCAAATCAATTAAGCATCACAAATAAGCTCCGCTTTGAATCCGCCGCGTGCTCCATCTGCCTATAGCGCCGCTTCACATCTTTTTCCGCCGCTCTGTTCGGCGTCATTCAGGGCCGACGTCCTTCAGGCCATGTGTTAATGAGAAGGATACAGTCTGTTACGGAAACTGCAGCTCTGGCACGGTCGGCTCTGATAGAGGTTTTAGGCTGAAGGAGGGATGAAAGATGAGCCTCAATGAGAAGAAAAGGGGTTGAAATGAAGTGTTGAGAGGAGAGCGTTGCAGGTTTGGCCCCCCTCTGGGGCCCACACATGCTACAGATGTTTACACTCCTATATCTGTAATGGATAAAAAGTGTTTACTGTAACTTTGGAGTCCAGAAGTTGGCAGTTTCAGCTCACTGAGTTAATCTGCTTGCTGGACTCATTTGGCAGAAAAGTGATGGGATGTCATCTCAGTGCAGCGTTATATAGAGAAACACACCTTCTATTTGCTTTAAACCATTTTAGGAAACTAAAAGCTTTATGAAAAATGTTGCCGTTGATGTTTAATGTACGTCCTGTTCAGTTAGAGATACGCAGGAATTCTTCCATCTCACACCTCATGCATGCCCGTATATAGTGATCAGTGTCCATCATCGTCCTTTTCATCCATTTTAAAGTCAATACCCATGAACTAATAAATGTGAATAATATCCAAGGGTCAGTTTGAACAAACTACTAACATCTATGCTCCACATTTCCAGAAAAAGTTGGGAAATTTTCCAAAATCCCCCAAAAATGTAGCTTGTAATTTTCTTAATTTATTTCATAGATACACGTCTAGATAAATTATTTCTGCTTCTTTTAACTTGATTGTTTTTTATAAAATATACAAATCTAAAATTTGATGCAGTAACACACAGATAACTGTGGAGCTCCTGGGGACAAGAAGTCACCTTGATGGTAGCATATGTCCCTCCACGATTACAACATCCACCCCTGCACCCCTACATAGATACTACAGAACAAGTGTCCACAGTCTTTTTGTCCATCTGAGATGAACTGGTGTCCTGAAAACTCTTTGTACAAGTTTTCTGTTGCACCCGAGCCTATGTGGCTCCCTGAGGATTGTATTTTACTAATATCCTGCTCTGTAGATGCTGAAAGGCCAAAGTTCTATACAATCTTGCATTGAGAAAAATATATTTTTGAAGTAAACAATGAGTTTGGCAAAAAAAAAAAAAAAACATCAGCCATGACCCATCCTTGCTTAGAAAGACTGGTGCTTTGGTGGATGCCCCTTTTATACCCAAACCTGGCACCCTTACCGGTCACTAGTTAATGTCTTTTCTGTCTTTTCCACTTTCCAAACTTTGAAAATGCTGCTGCATGAAATTTTAGATTTGCCTCCATTTTCTAAAGACGATGACGTTGGCGAGTGAAGATGCTGAAAATGAGCAAATAAAAAACAAAAACTCTTGTTTGGAAAAGGAACCGTATTTTCTGGAAATGGGATGCATGCAGATATATCTTGTTTTGTGTGCACGGTGTGAACCTGTTGAACTCACAGCTTTGAAAATGATCAGGTTGAGTTTAGAATGAGATGAATCGATGTTTGAACCGTTTAGATGATCAGGTCTTAGTTTCTGGTTGTCTCGGTCAAACTGTGAGCTGCTCTCTTTGTGTCTGACTTCCTGTTACTTCTCTCCTTATTTCCTTCCATCATTCATTCTTCCTTCTTAAACATTTGTCTTCTTGCCCTTCACCACGTCCTCTGTCCTTCCTCCATTGTTGTGCACCCCCACCACCCCCCTCCCTCCCTCCCTCCCTCCAGCGCTGGCAGCCAGCAGCGGCCAGCTGCCCATCTCCGGACTCGAGGGGACACCGGGTCACATGCTCCTGGGTGGACCCGGAGGTCCCGCCGTCCCCTCCTCTCTTCGTCCCTCTCTCTTCCTCAATCGCCCTGGCCTCCTCCCCATGGTGACCGCCTCCATGGCAACAACCTCCACGCCCCAAGCCATGGGACTGGTCAGCAGCAGCGGCGGATGCGGCCCGAGACCCTCCTTCTGCCAGTCTCCATCCGCCGGCACCGGCAACCTCATGAGCCCGACTTCATGCCCGGAGGAGTCTGCGTCCCCATGCTCAAGCCCCGCCTCTTTCTGTTCCTTCAGCGAGGCCTCACCGCCCCCCTTGGGAGGGGCCATGGCCGAGTGATCGCTGACTGACAGCCAAAGTATCCAATTAGAGCAGGACGAGGAGGAGGAAGAGGAGGAACCAGAGCGTTAAAGGAGCTTTAAAAATCAAATCTACAGCCTCGCCTTTCAACCAAAGCCATCTCTCTGTCTGATCCATCTCTGGCGTCGTCTCCCCGCTGAAGTCTTCTGATGCCAAAAATATATACAGACGGATGAGGGGGAGGATGGAGAGGATAGAGAGAACTGCAGAACGAAGGGGGGGGATTTTGAAACCAAATAATGATCTACAGCTGGAGAGGTGGCACTGAGGAGTGTTTTTTTTTTTTGCCTCGGCATCGTGGAAACAAGGACCGCGCTTTTTAAAGTCTAGAGGAAGAAAACAAACAAAAAAAAAAAAAAAACAACTGGATGAGGGCAGGGAGGAGAAGTGAAACTGTGTGAGAGGAACGGGAGGCAAAAAACAAGACTTGTTCAACAAGCCCAGAAAGTTTCATGGTGCCAACTTAAAAACAAAAAAGAAAGAAATTATGCTCGAAGAGAAAAATACCAAAATCTCCAAAATACCAAAAACTGAAAACCAAAAAAAAAGAGAGACAAAAAAAACAACCAACAAACGGAGAGAAAAGCTTTAGTTCAAACAGACTTTTTCATCCTGATCCATCCGGGGTCGGGTTAGAAGTTCATTCTTGTTCATGCCAAACATTTCCCATCACACTCAGCCTTTATTTCCCCCGCCTTCAGTTGTAGATGAAGAAAAACATCTATTTTTCTATGATTTTCTACCCACCTCTCTTCATGTCTGACAGCTGATCCCACATGCAGGATATCTACCTACCTCTCTCTACAGCTTTCCAGCGATCAGCCGACCTCACACCCCGACACACACCGTTTGTGTTAATGAGCCTGGAGGAGCCGACGGGTGAGGTTTACCACCAGAATGACCGAATACGTCTGGCCGAACGCCAGACCACCTAAACTGTTAGAGCAGAAATAACTTTTAAAAGCTTTCCTATGAATTCTTCGGCTTTTTTTATATTCATTAAATCGCAAAACAATGGGAAAAAAATGGGTTAAATCTCCATGAGCCACCTTGGTTGTTATCAGTACTTTTTTTCTTTTACTTATCATCATCATCATCATCATCATCATCTTATTGTTTGCTCGAACCAAAGTGTGAACACTCAACAGCCTTCAAAGAGGATTTACTTACACCACAGGCAGATGTGGACAAACACTCCCGGGAATTTATTTTTACATTATTTACATTACTTCTTTGATTTCTCATCGCCCCGAATACACCCGCACCATCGTCATGTCATCCTTAAGACTCCTCATCTACCACCAGACAGTCACTCTTGGATACCAAAGCATCGCCTCTGGCAGCGTTGTCTCCGGATTCGCCCCGGAGACGAGTGTACAGACAAAACCTCAGCAGTGTCAAAGGGAAAACACACACACACACACACACACACACACACACACAAACATGCATATACTACAAGCATAAGAAAGAACAAAACCAAAAAAAAAGGAAAAAGAGAACAAAAGGAAGAGGTGAAACACCGGCGTTCCCCTTACTGCCCCCCAAACCCCTGCCCTCCATCCCTCCCTACCTCCCTCCCATCTGCCCCCTCTCCTTTGTCTCCAAAGATCAGATCAAAGGGCCAAAAGAAAAACAAGGAGAAGAAGAAGAAGAGGAGGATGAGGAGAAGCGGTCAGCAACAGAGGAGCCAAAGGTTTGAAAAGCTGCAGGGGGAAAAGCACGAGGACGAAGAGGAGGAGGAGGAGAAGGAAGAAAGGAGGAGGAGGAAGAGGTGCGCTTGAAGCAGCGGACCAAAATAAAAAAAAAGAGATAAAAAAAACAAAACCAAAAAGTAAACCCAAAACCAAAAGCTACTTCTACTGCTACTAGTTATGTATGAGTGACTGAACTGTAACCAAACCAAATACAAACAAAGAGGGGGGAGGACGGGGGGGGGGGGGGGAGAGAAAAGGGGCGAGCGAGCCCCGTTTGTCTGTCTTTAATTGTGATTGCTGTTCTTGTATCGACAGACAGAACCGCTCCCTCCCTCCTCCTCCTCCTCCTCCT
>JBBBVU010000018.1:25827809-25841585 GCA_037177055.1 Atherinosoma microstoma
AGATGAGGATGAAAAGCCCAGTGCATCATGGGACGTCCCTCAGCAGTCTAAGCCTATGGCAGCATCACTAAGGGATGGCCAATCACCCCTAACTATAGGATTTATCCAAAAGGAAGGTTTTAAGCCTGATCTTGAAGGTAAAGAGAGTGTCTGCCTCCCGAACCTTCAGAACCGGCGGCGCTTCGACTCCCCTCAGTCAGTATTTATTATTTACACCGAAGCCATTTTCACACATGCGTGTGCCCCGAATGTTTGCAGACATCTCCAAAGAGTTATTAGTGAGAATGTAACGGACTTTTGTTCCAGATTTCTTGCACTTTACCCGTCCGGCTGCTGGAAGATGACTGAATGAAACCTCATGTGAATACATCAAAATGCCTTCATCAGTGCTGCGAACATGAAATGGTGGTTCTTTTAGGACAGATTTGTGTTCTTAATTGCTGGAAAATGCCTGTTTTAATGGTGAAACTTGTGGAGGTTACTTCAGGGCTCCTCGAGAAGAGGGAGAGGGAGCTAAAATTTGTTAAGTAAAGGGGCTTGTGCACCTTTTGCTGGGATCTAAAGGAGTGAAGTTAAAGCAGGAGTTTGCAGTGATACCTTGGTTAAAGGTTTGTAAATCACTTTACTTCAGGTGGTTGGATCCTTCTCTGTTAGCCCGCTGGACGTGGGGCGTCAACCAATCAGAGCGACTCAGCGTCATGACATAGAGACGCATTTTCTGACAGGACAGAAATAGGAAGAACCCGAGGAAATGTCTTCACTTTACAAAGACAATGGAGGACAAACTCATGGTGTCTGTCTGCGTCCACCCGGTCATTTATGGCACGTGATATTGTAAGAGGCAGCATAATACATCCCGGCTTCTTCTTTTTTGTTTCTTTCGTGGGTCACACATCAGCTAAACTGCTCAATACTGCCCCTGCAGTTTCTGGTGGTTCTTCCCTGTTTCCTCCGTCAAGGAATGCATCCGTAAGAGCCCCGAAAATGGACCAAGTTACGCTCGTAAAGGACGCAGAAGACGGACAAAATGCTTTTATAGAGCATAAATGGGCCTCGAGACTGATAATCTTATGGTAAATGCGACGAACAATCACAAAAAAATCTACAGAATTAAAATATTCTTCCTTACTTTTCGCTTTTTATTGAAGTACTTGAATGTGGCGAATGGATGAAATCAATACACGTGTAATTAAATTTGCATCTCACACGTCACAGCGTCATGTCCGAACCTCTGGAAAGGCAGCAAACTTTCAAAACTTTGGTGTGAAATTTGCAGAAAAGGACCAAACTTTAAGACTTTAACAGAGCTCATATAGTCTGAAACAGGGTTCAAGCTGAGGTTAGGAACCATTTATATCTTACTTTTCAGTCTCTGATAAATAACACAACAGAAACAAACTGTAGTTTTATTTTAGGACATGATAAAGACTTGGAATATTAGATACTTTAATGGCTTTAATCATTATGATCCTTTCCTTTTTATGATTAGAACACGACTTAATTGTAAAGGCTAAAGTGTGTGTAGTTGTTCATGATGTGGACTGTAAAACACTATCCCAGTATCCCAGCACCCCCCCAGACGTGTTGGAGGTGTCATGGAAAAACTCAGGTAAGGTAGGAGGAAGGGAAGCTGAGGAGGCGAGGAAGTGGAGAGCACTTTGATGGAGAGGAGGAGGAGGAGGAGAAGGAGGAGGAGGATGGGGTGGGGGAGTGGGTGGAGAATAAAAGCCGGGGAGGAAAAGGAAAAGTTGTGGACATTATCGTCCCTCCACGGCTGACATCCTCACCCACAGACTGCCCTTTAGTTCCCACTCACTGTGCCATTAAATGAACAGAGGATGGATGGATGTGAGAGAAGTCGGTGGGATGACTAATGAGGCACTAATAATCCACACACTTATTCTCTCCTCTTCATCTCCATCCTCGCACTCCTCATCTAGCTCAGCTCTGGTGTAATTACCACTCTCTTTTTTTTAACTCCCTTCTCCCTCTCCAGCCTCTAAAAGTTGATGTAAGAGCTGAAGAGCCCTTCATCAGAGAGGAAGAAAGGGTTGTGGGAGAAAAGAAACGTGGGTGTGTGTGTGTTGTGTGTGAGTGTGTATGCTAATGAGCCCCTGATGGGCGACGGGCGACGTCCACTTATAATTACAATCTATGTAAATGCCCCCCCTTCATTCCTCACACCTGTTGATGTGCCTTTCCTTCCTATAAATGACAGGTGGCGGCTCCTTGGCCGCCTCGCCGTCGCAGTTTACAGGTAAACACGGCGCCTCTCGTCACCCGCGGCGGTAATGGGTCGCCACAGCAACGCCGTGACGCGCCAAACGGGAGCGAGCGGCACGCTGAAGGCAGCGGCGGCGGATCCATCATCCAGCGGGTTCCGCACGAAGATCGTCTATTGAGAAGATGATTAATTATTATTGATTTGATCGTTCGTACCATTGTTGAAAACAATGATTAATACTTTAGAAGAGCAAATTTACGATATTTTTTATTGTCATTAATCGTTGTAAATTGGGCTTGAAAATATGCAAAGAGTGCAGAATAAGAGACCCTGAGGTTATCAGTCAAAAGATGTAGGATTTACATTTTAGTATTTCAACTAACTTTACTTTCCACCATGGAAGGTTTTTTTAGTTTGACTTATTAGTTTCTCCCAATATTTTCTGACCTAAACATCCAAATATCAGATTTTATCTTAAAGTTTTCTGTTATTTTAATATAGAAACTTTCTTCCATGAAGTCTTTTAATCTGCCTTATGCATTGTGGCTCCCCATATTTTCTCCCCCACATGGTTAATTATCACATTTTTATCATTAAAGGGTGTAAACTTGTCAAAATCCACAATTATCCTTTAAATTCAAGCCCTTAGAACCTATCTGTGAAAAATAAGAATTTAACTAAATCCCACCATAAATGAAAATATTTTTTTTTGTTTGTTTTTTAAATTTATTTGGATAATCATTGACATCTAGTAGGCCATGCATAATTAATTGGACAGAAAAAACTAATTTAAAACCATGGATGAAAAGATTCGGCTGTTATTTATAATGAATTGTTTTGTATGGATACTGATTGGATCACAATGAGTTGTCTGTTAAGTGTCCTGAGATTATGTTGTTTTGATATGGTGCCATGCAAATAAGGAATACTGCATTTGGATCAGGTCACTCAAAAGCAACAATTAGTTTAATCAGGGATATTTTTAAAAACCCCAGAAAAAACAGAGTCAAATTCTGATATAAAATCCAATGTTTATTTGTTTTACTTCAGGTTAACACCTAAAACAAAAACATTAATGAATATGCATGGTGTGAAAGTAAATTATGGTCCATATTTTGTCTGGGCTCCCATAAAAAATGTCCCACTTCCTCAAAAGGCTCTCATTTTGCCAAACCATAGTTGTAAATAAGATTTTCTTCTGAATTTATCTTACCTGGTTAAATAAATGTTAACTAAAATCCCTTTGTGGTTCCTGAGTGGCTGGAAAGAGTGATCCTCTACATACACAGACGATCTTCGGCAACAAGTGGGCGTTCGGTTCCTCTCTCCCTCCCTCCGTGGGTCAGCGTGGGCGGCCCCGTGTGGCAGGAGGAGAGCGAAACACGACACCCCGACCGAGGAAGAGGAGGGAGGGGGGGTAGTTGAGAGAACACGAAGTGACTGAGTGAGTGGAAAAAGAAAGTGTGCGCCGGAGAAAGAGGGGGGACAGAGAAAGAACCGAGTTGGCTTCGGTACTTTTACTCCTTCCTGAAGCGCCGCTGTAGTCGGGATGATGATGATGATGATGATGTGGAGGAGGGCTCGAACACGCGACACGGCTGCAACAAACTGGATGGAAATTTAAACTCGTCGCATTCCGTTGCTCCAGCACGACTCTTCCAAACTTTGACCTGCGCCATTCAGACCCGGGCGACTGGATTTCTCCCCCCCACCCCCCCTTCAGAGACTCCGGGGCAACTCTCCACAAGCCCCCCGTACTGACTCCCGTAGCAAAACTTTTTGATCTTTTTTTTTAAAAGAAACCATCAAGTCAACTCGGAGGGAAGTGCTGCTTTTCAACCCGCAAACCGAGCTCTTTTTTGGGGGCAGGTTGTTTCCAGCGAGCCGCTCGTGAGAACAACACCGGAGGAAGGAGCGGGGTGCCGCTGCTAACGTGGCTAAAAAAAAAAGAGAAGAAGCTAGCTAACTAACGTCTAAAGTTACCAGTCGACGGGAAAAGTGACCGGAGCCTGCTCGCCGAAGACGACAACAAAGATGAAAACCCCGGTAGAGACGGGTGAGTTTAGTCGTCCCCCCCACCCCTCCACGAGCATTAAAGCTCAACTTTAAGGCTGCGCTGTTGTTGTTGAGATGAAAACAACGGGCGCTAGCTGGTTAGCACGCTAACAAACTCTCCGCTCCGGGAGAAAGTGTGACCAAATTATGGCGCTCGAGCGGATCCGTCCGTGTCGCTTGTTGTTGTTGTTACAGCCAGCTTTACCCACAGCCATGGTTTCAAACTTTAATGAACTATGTAGTTGGGACAAAAAAGAAGAAAAAGTTCTTATTTTAAACTTTACATCCACGTTGTTGAACTTTACAGTGAGTGTAGGGTTGATTTCCTGGAGCAGTGTTAGGAGTCAGGGTCAGGGCCAAGGTGCACCACGATGGCTCCCATTTAATCCAGATTTTCATTTTTTGAAGTGGAATAACTTTCAGTGTGAATTCAACAACTTGTGATCGATCTGCAGGGTTGTGACCCACACAACAGTAAATGGCTTCTGATGTAAAGAGGTGAGGAGATAAGGCCAAATTTAGCAGGAATGCCACAAAACAAGTACATTTGGAGAGGAGGGTTTTCACAAAGCAGGCTGCACATGTTTTGATTATCTTAAAGTCCACTCACATTTCCTCCTGTTGCACCACACAGCCCATTGAGAAAGCTAGAACAAGACCACATGATGGGATTGGGAACTTAAATGCCTTTGCTGCTGATATCTCTGGGACTGATAGTGGCTTCTTCCTGCAAGTAAACACCCTTCACTCCTGAACCCAACCTGAGTAGTTCTGACTCTTCACAGCTCAGCTGAGAAACATATAAGTGGAGTTAAAGTCAGAAAATCTCTGGCCTTGCAGTTTGAAATTCCTCTCATTTTTCTGTGACATTGTTTGTTTCACTGAAATGGTTGTGATTTCCCTCTATTGTGCATTTAGGTGTTCTTAAATTCAGTTTAGTCAGAGGTGCTTTGTGGTAATCTTGGCCAGGCAAAGATCCAGCGCCCATAATAGATGCTTAAAGAGGGGGAATGCCTCACCACAACACAACATCATAATTAGAAATATGGCTTCTAGATCTCTCTTTATATCTTAAGTGATAATGGATAACCTGATAAATGAAGTGCTCCCTTTTTGTGAATGTTGCAGAAGAGACCATTTTATTTTTAGAGAGCAACTCGGACCGGCCTGTCATTGTTGCCTATTTCAGAGGTCTGAACATTGTATTCTCATCCTAATGACTTCCATGATCCAGAAGCTCAGAATTAGCCGGGCTTTTCCTTTTTTTTAAGAAAGTGGATGGTCTTGTTTTAGCCACACGGTGCAGAATAACCACCTTTTCTGATTTTTAGGCCGTGATTTAACAGCTTATATGCAGCTTAGAGGAGTTTGAGCTGTCGTCGTTGGCGACGGCTCGGCTCTTTAAGTGAAAGCAAACTTAGTTTTCAGTGGTTCCTGTTTTTCAGCATTTACAGTGCGGTTCAAACCAACTTCCTTTCGTTTCTAGGGATTAAGGTAGCTTTTTTTTCTCTCTCTCTGAGTCACAACTGGAAACAAAACTTGTCTAGTCATACATGTTGGTCATATTAGCCTACTTTATAATCTGCCTCACAAAGCTTTTAAAGGGTCAAGCTGAGAATCATGTCCTGTATGCACATATAAATATAGATATATATATACATGAAAAAATGGGTCAGCCTCCCCCTATGTTCCGATCAGGAAGTCAGTAGTCTGGCCCCACCAGCACCAGCTCCAATTTTCCGCTTGTGTTCCTACTTATATCAACAACGCGCCACATGTGAGACGTCACAGCTGCAGACGGCCAGGACCAGTGGGCCTGCACGCTTTGTTGCATTTTGTGTGTGCGTGGAGTGAAAGGAGCCATACATGAGCAAGTCTGGTCAGGGCAGGGCTGCTGTTTATTACTGTGAGCGCATTGTGTGTGTGTGTGTCTGAGTGGAAATGCGTTTGTGTGCACACTCATATTCAGACACGTGTGAGCCTGAAATGTCTCACAGTTTTGGTTTTTACCTGACATTCATGTGGTCACAACAAAGTGAGTGTTCTGCTTCTACCAGCGAGTCCAAATGCCCCCCCCCACCTCCCCCGAGGAAAACCGTTTGGTTGTGGGTGGTTGACTCAACCTTTTGTAATTACAGGAGGAAGAACTCGTTGTCTTCATGTAGATTCAGGAAAGTCTAACACTGGTTGTTACAGCCTTCGTTTCTTCTAAGAACAACTCTTGTCACCAGCTGCTTAGTAAGGACGTCACCATTCTAGTTTATTACGATTTATTATCCATTCATTAATATCACATATTTGTAAAGTCAAATGTTTAGAATATATATGTAGAATATGAATATAAGATAGGATATACATGTAAGAGGTTGGGTTTGAAATTAGATATGATGTAATTATGAGTAAAATATAATTTATAGAATAATAAAAAAAAATATAAACAAATAGAATAAAATAAAGAATAATAAAAAAGAAATAGGTCCATATGTTTTATTTATTGTTATCTTTTGATGTCAACAAAATAATATGGAATTAAAGTAAAGTAACCAAAATATCCCATCCCAATACAATCTGCTCTGCTCTATAAACAATGAATTAACTCTGGATTTCTCCCAGATAGACCTCAACCTGGACTTTTCTCTGTAAACTTCTCTATAAAAGTGTTTCTGGACATTTCTTATAAACCTGAGTTGAGAATTTAGCAGAATAGCTGCTGTTTGAAACATAAATAATACGAGAACAGTGGATATAAATATGCTCATCCAACATGCAATGACCACAAAAACAAGGCATCAACCTCAGGCCGAGTCCATTGTGTTGTAAGAACAAAACTATCCTTAAAAAAAGAGTTTGAGACTTGTTGTTTTTCCTTTTATAATGTAACGTTTGATGCATTTCCTTCTGGAAAGTGAGCATATTGAGGGATCTTTATGATGAATTAATTGTGTGAAATGAAGTAATGATGACATCCCTACAGTATCCCTGCACTTTGTCTCATTTAAACACATAACATGGAAATCTGCTGCAAGTTAAATTTCTTGTTTGTTTAAAAACTCCAGTGTTTCTCCATGATTATTTAGTACCAGTCAAATCGAGCCAGGTCTGCACAATTAGTACAAAATCCTAAAACCTTCTAAAGAAAACACAAAAAAAATGTGCTCAAACGTAAACATCAGTCACAGGATGTTCTTTCCCTCGGGTTTTCTGTGAGTGATCAGGTGGACTCAAAGGTTGACCTGATCACATTCCTGATTCCTACCGAGCCAAGTCTGGGCAAGCAGACCTTGGAAAAACTACAGCAGAGTGACGTCAGTATTTCTCTGGTGTGTTGTCAAATGGAGGCCCAGGTCAGCCCCCTCTACGATCATCTCTCCATGTTAAAGCGGGCCTCTTTTTCCTGGAAGTGTGTATGCACGGTGGCTTTGGTGACCCATGGCACGCTTAGACCCGACACAACAGGCTGCTTGAGTTGGGACATGCTGGCTAAACAAACAGAGCCTCACATACAGGAAAGCCTGGCTGGCAATCTGGGAGATTACTTTTTATAGACGTCCACACCTGCAGTTTAAGTTGGTTTCTAATATATTTTGACGAAAATGTCAAAGTGCTTTATCAGCGGACCCCTCTGATGTCTTAAACAAAGGCAGAATTAATTTATTTCAATCCACTCCTGTCAGAATAAAATGGCGTATTGTTATTTTCATGATTATGTATTACCAAAGAATTTACCATTAATCCAGTTAGGATGGGAAACACATGACTGTAATGATTGACATCTGGATATAAGTGAACTAGTTGACACATCAGCATCGCCTACAATCAACTGGTGTCGTGTCCTTTTTTTAAAAGTTGGATTGTTTTTAAAGTGACTCAAAGATTTATTCACAATGATCATATGTATATAATTTTATTATCATTTTATAGATGCCGTTTTTCTTTCTTCTTACTGCAGCCCCATCGGTGCGTCCATTCCTGCAGTCTATGCCGCACGCCGCTGTGCTTCCTGTTTCAAGTTTGTAATCTAGTTGACAAACTAGTCTTCCCTGTAGATGTCGGGCCTTACTTCCAGCAGTACAAATAAAACCTGGTATTTCTTTCTGTGAAGTATCTCAGCCATATAAAGGACTTACCTGTTCCTCATCTTGTTCTTATTGACGACTTTAGTGGCTCTGAAACTCGTACTGGTCTGCACTCTGCAACACTGGAATGAAGTAGCATGAACTTAAATGACTTTGTGTGTCTCTTTGGAAGAAATCAGTTCTTTCCATGTGCACATGCATGTTGCACACGATGGTAGCGTGCATGTTGCACACGATGGTAGCGTGCATGTTGCACACGATAGTAGCGTGCATGTTGCACACGATGGTAGCGGGCATGTTGCACACGATGTTAGCGTGCATGTGGTTGATGCGTCTGCGGTGCAGACATGAGGCAGAAATATGGCTCATAAACTTGGCTCCACCTTCCTCTGCAGGTAACTGCACAAACCTTTCAGCGGTTTGGGTTGCAGCAAACTTATTGATGTGGACATTTATTCTTACAAGGTCCCACATGTTGTAAAATCCAGCATGGATCCATCTTTATAAAATCCTTTTATTTTATAAATAAACAATGGGAATCTAAAAGTACAAAGTGTAAAGTCCCGTGCAGTCGGTATAACATCCTGCAGTAGAAAAAAGGGTGATTTATTCCTTGAATGTCAGAATCTAAAGATTGCCACTAAAATAGGCAAAAATTAAAAACTAAAATTTGATTTTAATTTTGGTGAGTAATTTTCTCAATACAGGTTTTCCTTCAGTATAAAGTTCAGGTCATCCTATTGGTTTCTCATGTAAGGTCTGGCGTTGGGGCGAGGAATGAAACCAGGCAGGGTTCTGGTAAAAAGGAGTTTACTTGCCTTAAAAAAATGTTGGTATCTGTAAGTATTGGTATCGGCAGATACCCAAATTTAAAGTATCGAATCCGAACCCTAAAAAAGTGGATCGGTGCATCCCTAGAAAAAATTACGACTGAATTTTGGAAAAAATAAAACAGATTTCTTGGGGCCCTAAGAGAGGTCTAAGAACTTGCTAATCAGTGACAAGTTGCTAAGTTGGCAACACTGTAAATTATGGGTCCTTCAGGGAAGCGCTGTAGGGGAGGGGCTGCGAACTAGCAACCGTAAATGTGGCCTTTAAGTATCGATAATGAAAATTAAAAGCGAACTAGATACTACATTTTAGTATCGAGGTATCGATTTTTTTGACAAACCCTATTGTGCATATATACCAGGACAGGGGCGGTGGTCCAGTTAAATGGTTTTGTCAAGATATAACCATAGATCAGCTCAACTGTACATGTAAATATGGCGTCTTTCTCCAAAATCCATCCAAAGACAAATGTTTAAACATCAAAATGTCTGATCTGCAGCCTCAGGGTTTACCTTCAGTAATAGCCAAAGTTTTATCGATCATCCTGATGCTCAACTCACATGAAAACACCTGGAAATCCCAGCCGGCACGCTGCCGCAGCACCGTTCGAGCCTCACCTGAAAGGTGTGCATGTACTCATCTGTTAACATGGGAGCCAACATAAAAATCTCAAAGTTCTGCACACAGAAGCAGCCGGTGTAAACCAGCCTCATGACACAAACACAAGTCGATTTTAAACTATATGAATCATATTCTCATTGATTTGTGCTTCTAGATCTTACAGCCTTCACCTGACTATTAGTTATGAGTCATTTTTACTTAATGCAATAATCAAAACCAAGGTTGTTTTATAGCAGCACTCATTCTTAAAATGTTATTATATGGTTAATGCAATGACAAAGCATTATTGTTAAGACAGAAAGATTGTTTTTCACTCATAACTGATCTAAATATTTATCTTAATTTATCTAGTTAAATGTTATTTTGTTGCTCTAAACCCCCCCCACCCCACTCTTTATGCAAACATTCACACAGAATAACCAGAAGATGGAAGATGTACCAAAGCTCTCTGATAAAGTAAAAGATAAAATGCCGAGAGCTGCTGCTTCTCATTTGCAACGTACAGACGCTTTTACCCTAATAACATTCTCATCATCTCACCCATCATTGTCAGTCAGCCTGTTGGCTCTGGATCTGTAAGTATTTATGATTGAGTGAAGCTGTGTTGGCTGTGTCACAGTAATCAGTGTGCTGTTGTTGTTATTGTTGTTATCAAACAGCTGCTATACTGCTAAATAACAGCTGGAAGGTAAAAACCTTGTTTCCTGCATCACCAAATTTTTGTATTTGGGTTCATCAGAAATGTTTCAAACCATTTTTGTAATGTAGTTTCCATAAAAGAAGCCTCCCAAGTCCAGGTAGAGGTCCTGTAATGCATAATATTCCTGATAATCGTAAAAATTGGGGTGATTTCTCTGGCAGTAATCGTAGATATCGCTGATTTAGATCTTTTTGTTTTCCTTCTTTCTTTCTTTTTTCTTACTCGACCAAGGCTGAGAGACTGAATGTGTAGAGGTAGTTTTGTTTTGTCTGTCAGGAGTGTGGATTTTGTGTAATGGCTATTATTGGTGTTTTATTTATAATTCCTGAAGTTTTTAGGGATTCCTTTTTAAGGAAGGAGAGTAAGGTTATGTTTCAGCGTGCAGGGCGACCCACGGTGGGTGGCTACCTCTAATAATTTACCCTAAAATGGGGCCATTGACACACTTTAATCCATTCATTGGCAGCACATTGCACCACCAGTGGAAAGTGTTAAGCAATGAGAATAAAAATCCCTGCTAATTTATAAACCAGTAATAGAATGATGCAAAATAAATTGGATATTTTCTCTGAAAAGACCACCTCGAGAGCCGCTGAGGGGAAACCCTGCCAACAGGTTGCAGTGAGGAAAAAGAGCCCAGTTTGGTTTTGTGGTTGTTTGGACTAAGTTGATCCAACACAGACCTTTCCTGCCCCCCCACCCCCACCCCCTACGCTAGCTGGCATTACACCTGCATTTTTACCTCACACTGCTTTATTGAAAGTGTGAAACTCAGCTGGCATAAATCTTTTTTTATTTTTTTATTCACATTTTCACGGATGAAAACCTTGCTACTTTCAGCGGGGGTTGGGCTAAGTGTTTGACTTTGGAAATGCTTCTTAGTTGATGTGTTTTGTTGAATTCATTTCAGCTTATTATGGGTTTGGCTCAGGTGCTTAAGTAGTTTACTTAGTAAAGATAAGGAAGTTATTGAGTAATAGTAGGGGCTGATTATTTATATTTCTTATATAATGAAGCACTGTTTGTTTCCACTGAAAATCAGGTGGTATTTCTTATCAATCCACCTAGTTTGCACGCCTGTCTGTTAATGTGAACATTAAGATTTAAGTTGAGATTTGTGTCACGTTGATGCTGATGCATAAATGTAATGTTGCCTTTCTTTTGGGTATTTTGGAGTAAAACAATTCCTGTCCATCTGGGTGTTTCAGGGTTTAAAACAATCAATACTGGTTAAAAGTACTTTGCCAAGCATGTGCACATGCGTCGTCCCAGAATATGGTTTGACGTATTAATACAAGTCATGTTACTCATGCCCATTATACCCCTACCGACTGTCAGTCTTTGTCATTACAGTTCTCTCATGGTGTGGTACCAGAAACTGCTTGCCAACGTTTGTTTTTGTTGGGTTTTTTTTTTTTTTTTTGCAGTTGATGAAACTATTTTTGAAATCACGGTTTTTAAAAAAATATTTAAAATCAGATTTACTTGTGCTGTGAAGACATACCTCTATACAGTAGCTTGCAGACATATTCTAACTTGTTCGGAAATTTTATTTAGCTATTGTTTACATTGTGCCCTGCAATGTAAGGTAAAAGAAATCTTTAAGAAAAAGGGGGAGAAAAAAGGGTGTGTGTGCATTCCAGCTTCTGCAGGTTGGATGGGTTCTTCTGGTGTGCAGCAGTTTTTGCGTCAGGCCTCGGATTCTCAGTCGGATTGAGGTCTGGGCTTTGATTCAGCCATCCCCAAAACATGTAACCGTTGCTACAGCAACACCCGCTCATGGTCCTGCTGGAAGTTGAACCTCTGTCTCTGTCTGATGGCTAAAAAAGTGCAGCTTTAGTGTCATATGACCAGAGGACCTTCTTTCATATGTCCAGGGAGTCTAAATGTGCTGTAAACCATGCCTTTTTGTTTGTTTACAGCTTGTTGTGCTCCTACGGATCAATACAGCAGTGTGCTGTGGAGTTTCAGCTCCTTCAGGGTTACCTTTTGTCTCCTTGTTGCCCCTGTAAGTTTCGGTGGATGACCCTCTCTAGGCACGTTGACGTGGTGCCATATTTTGTGATGAAGGATTTAATGGTGCTCCATGGGATTTTCAAAGTTTCAGATTTCTGCTTCTTTCTTTTAATAACCGAACACTGGTTTGCAGTTGCCCACAACTTTGGGTCTGTTCACACTGAAGGCAAAAGTGACTCAAACCGCACTTTTTTGCCCATATGTGACCCATATCTTGTGTTTTTATTAGTCTAAACAACACAAATCTTTTTTTTTCTTATCCATCCCAGGCCACTTTAAAACATACCCAATCTTTTTCAAAGCAACCTCATTCTGACCCGTTGTTCGAATTTTTTCCGGCTTTGATTGTACAGAAACTTCAAATCTGATCTTCACATGCTAACAAGTGTAGCATCCATATTTACAACCCTAAATACAACATGTTGCGTGTAACATCACGTCTTCCTCTCCACATGTGGGGATGGTTCATACTGGAGTCTGATGACGGTTGCATTAAATAATAATGTGAACAACCATGCAAAAAGAAATCTGTAATTGAGCATTAAGACCAGCGGAGTGAACGTTGTCTTTGTCCCTGACTTGTGCCTCTTGCTTTGTGATATTTCAGTATCTGGGACCTTTCAGAGCAGGTGTATACTGAGTTCAGGTGACGCATAGGTGGAGTTTATTTAGCTAACAATGGCCACATTTACATGAGAATTTGAATTCCTCTTTAATCCGGAATAAAAGTTAATTCCGCTTTAAAGAGATGAAAAATTAACTTAATTCTGTAGTAAGTGGCGGGTTTATTCCACTTTTAGTTCTGAATTAAATAATCCATCCATCACGTATACCTTAATTCCCCTTTAAGTTAATTCCGGTCGTTCAGAGCATGCTCGTTCCCTCGTCCTGTCGCCATGACGACCATATACATTGCTGCCCGCCCGAAGCAAACATTGGTCTCAGTCTGAGTCTATTCTCATGAATGTGAAGTAGTAGCTAGAGACTAGCTGCTGTTTCACAACTAGAATCCAAATCAAATGAAAATGGTTCTTATCATGTTGTAGTTGAAAAGAAACAAAGCAGGAAGCAGAGTTGATAGGGCCTTGTTCCGGAGGGTGATGGCTGCTGGCAGGAATGATCTCCGGTATCTTTCTGTCTTACACCGGACTTGACGAAGCCTCACACTGAACACAGTCTGTTGTTTCTTCACTGTGTTGTGTAGAGGATGTGAAGAATTGTCCATTATTTTGAGCAGCTTGTGCAGCATTCTT
>JBBBVU010000018.1:25855575-25868523 GCA_037177055.1 Atherinosoma microstoma
TTTTTGGAGAAATAAATAATCTTTTTTTGTTATTTTTCTGTCAAAAGAAAACCAATTTTACAATTTTGTCAACAGCACAAATAACATATTTATGGCATAATTTCAAGGCTTCAATAAGTCATTCCCCATTGACTTTTATAACCTTTTGGATTAAGTTTTACAGATTCATCAGTTTTTAAACGGTTAAAAACTCAGTCGTCACATCTGACTTTCTGGTCCGCCCTCCTTACCAGTGACCTATAATGGGATTTATTTGTACTCATATTGGTACTCTGTATCGGCAGGTACTCGTATATATGTACTTGTACATGGTTGGAGAAAATGTGGTATCACGGCATCCCTTATAATAACAAACCAAATGGATTCTGTCAGGTTTTTGACCTGATCTTGTAAAACTTTTGTTTTTCTGTAAAGATATATTTTCCATCGTGTAAATGAATCTCAAATGAAATGTGCATCTATTTTCCTTCCAATAGCTTTTATGCTTGCTTCCTCATTCTTCTGCCATTAAACTAACTATCTTTTAACATAAACATTGTAATTCTGTGGTAAAAATACAATAGAAAATAAATATATTGTATGATTTTATTTTTTTATTATATGCACCATTTTCCAACCTTTTCACTAATTCATCCAATGTTATATTTGCATATATTCTACATATGAGAATATCCTGTTTATCTACTAGGTGTATCATTTTTTTCAAGGCAACTTTTAAACACTTTTTGTTTCGTCTGATCTGTTTATTGTGCTGCATTTTTTGTTTTTATTCGGTTATTGTCAGGTTTTATGGAGCGCCTCCAGAGCGCTTACCAAATGTTGACGAAGCAATAAAGGATAAAAAGAGTAAACATTTCTCAGTTTAATGAGCCAGATGCATCGGAAAATAACCATATACGTTATAATGCAGCAGCTTTTCTGCTGTGTCATCATTATTATGTCATGCAGTGTAACCGAGCTCAGATCAAAATGTCCACATGACTCCAGCGTTATAGTCCGGCCTTGAGCATATCACTGCTAACGGCTCACTGTCACTGCTCTATAGATATCACCGACTTTCGAGTGTGGGAAACCAGTTGTAACCTTGGTATTTAGGCTAGTGTGTTTCTTTACAGCACTTACATAAACACACACTCACACACAACATTCAGCATTGTTATATTGTGCCCATATGTTTCCCACCCTCAGCTTTCTCAGCCTGATTGCCAAGGCACATCTGGTCCCAATAAGGTGTGTGTGTGTTAGTGTGTGTGTCACTCTGCCTTTGCTATTCAGCCTTTCAGCCTGGCCTTCTGCTGAAATGGTGTTGAGTCTTTTACTGCCACCCACTGCTTTACAGCACAAAGCCTATACTTTTGACTTTTGCATAATAGTATGTGTGCTTTTCAGAGTGTGTGCTGATAACAGTTATAAAACCATATCTTATATTTTGTCTGCACATATTCCAAGGCCTGGTAATCTGTTAAAACAGTGCTGATATTCCAGCTTTGATGCCGATAGCAGGGATGTTTTCATATGGCTGCTGTCTGTGGGAATAGATTCCACCGAAAGGCATAGACAGAACAAAGAGTGAAATATTCTGAGATCCTAACACATATCACCATGAAAAATTCATGCCCTTTTCTTGAAAATGATTTTTTTTTAGCTGTTGTGGTTTTGACCAAGTCAATTAAAAGCTTCAGAGGGATAATAGTTAAATTTTTATTTTACCTGAAACCTTAGATTTAATAAAAAGGACACCTTTTTCTTTCTGATTAATGATATCTTATTTGCTATAGGGTTCGCCTTCCCAGAGTGGGCCTACAAACCTGAGTCCAGCCCAGGCTCCCGGCAGATCCAGCTGTGGCATTTCATCCTGGAGCTGCTGAGGAAAGAGGAGTACCACGATGTCATCGCCTGGCAGGGAGACTACGGGGAGTTCGTCATCAAGGACCCGGACGAGGTGGCCCGCTTGTGGGGAGCCAGGAAGTGCAAACCACAGATGAACTACGACAAACTCAGCCGAGCACTCAGGTGAGACTAAGGAGTTTGAGAAAAGTTCAGAACTGATGGTTTTTACTCCTGAACACTTGTTAAGCCATAAATTTAACCATCAGTTACAGACATGGCTGCTGCCTTCTCTCATATTTCATTTAATCTCAGCAGTGGTGGAGGTACATGCTTTTCAATATATACTAAATCTTAAAAGTAAAAGTACCTCCTAGTCTGCAATCTTAAATGTGCTGACTGTATGTAGATTTTAACACATCAATATTATGGGCTGGGCCATTTTAGTTAATGATACAGATGATGTTACTGGGAACACTGGCAAAATCTCATGTCCATTATTTGAAAGGTTATTGTTCTTCTTATTGTGTGACACAGTTCTCACTTGCACTTATGGCTGTGAATCAGAATGAACATTTTCTTTAGGGGGTGACCTCCATTTTGGGTGTTTTGCCACCAGTTAGTGACGGTGCTGCAGGTGAAGGGGAGGGGGTCTAACTATACCTGCCCTCTTTGATCGACCAATTCCCCTCTCGTTGTTGATCTCATGAATCCCCCTCAGGACTTAACATTAAAAAAAACTTGACCCAGTATTTTATTGTCTTGTCGTGGTTTTTGCTGGAGAAAATGCTCCTTCTAGCAAAAAGAACTTTAAAGTTACAGGCGTTGCCTAGCAACGTGTTATGGACTTCTTGGGGAATGATTTGAAGGATGTGAATCAGAAGCTTATAGCAGCGTTCTGAGGAACCGTATAATCATTTTAGTACACAATAAAACCCACAAAGTGACTGTAACACTGTGTAGAAATGTGGTGAGGTAGAAAGTTTAGATATTTGCTGTAAAAGCCACAAGTATCCTCAACTAAATCCACCTAAAGTACAGATGCATGAAGAACACATTTAGGTACAGTAAGGATATACTTGTACTTTGTTGCATTCCACCAGTGAATCTCTTTAACTTCTGTTATACAAAGTAGCTTAAACAGACTTCCTGTGGTCAAGTTAAACATGCAGGATTAATATAGAAATAGCAGAGCTTCAGATTACAGGTTCATTTCATCATATTCTCTGCCCCTGTGGAGGCATGGGTTTATTTTTATAAGATCATTGAGACCCTCTTGTGTCACGTCAACCTAGGTTTATGATTAGATCTGGACAAAAACGATTTCCTTCCGATATTAAACCCTTTTGTGACACTAAGATATTGCATGAAGTACTGTGGTGTATTCCGTGTGCCACGCTCTCTGTGTGGCCCAACATTTACTAGGAAAGCTTGTTTGCAGACTCGACCGCAAGCTTTAAAGCACGAGACAACTGTAAAGACAATAGCATTGCCACAAACCACCCAGAGACGGATGTTCTGTGCTGGAGTGTGTCTGCCCTGCTGCGTTTGTAAATAAGCAAGGCACTAATCGGTCTGCAGAACGCACTGAACTGACTGATGATGGAGGAAGATCTGTTATTTACCGACACCTTTAGACAAAACAATCAGTTGTATCCTGTTAACTTGCGTGATTATTTTTCATTTTAGCTGCATCACTAATAAATATTTTGGGAATAATTGACTGTTTATATAGATGCCAAAGTGACGGGAAAAAATGATCTGAAACTAATTAAAAAAGATGGAAGCTAAGGAATGCATTTATTATTCCATCTGTCGTCTTAATCTCAAGAGTCCCTGTACAGGGAGCAGCATGAGACATGTGCAGTTCAGACATCTTTGCACATGCCTGGAAGCAGCAAACCTAACATGTAGCATAACAAAATGACGCAGTGAAACTCGGCTAAAACTTTAGAGCTTCTGCTTATTTATCCACTTTAAGCAAACCACACAAACAGGGTGTCATATGAAAGCAGATTACAAACATGTCTGTCTCATCACCGTGGGGCAGAACATCATATATCAGTTCTTCAGCTTGTTACATCCTCCACGAGAAGCGAGAACTTTGTTCTTGTTCTCGAGGCCGCAAGAACAAGAGAAAAGTTTGTTTTTGTCGGGTCATCTCATCCTCCACGAGAAGCTTTGTCCGGGCCAGGGCGGGGGATTACTGCAGGGGAGTCGTCTGTGTCCTTACGTGCAATGAGCCAGTTGACCCGGTTATTTTTTTTATGTTACGTGAAGCTTTGTCCGTGACAGTGCAGGATTGTGCACACGGCAGTATCCGTGTCTTTATTCACCGTGTGTTGGATACGTTTTTGTACTTTCTCACCACCTGGATCAGCTGTTGATTAAAGCTGTTCATTGATCCTCGCATCAGTGGAAATGTAGAAGTGATCTCTATTAAAACACCTGGAAAGCTTTTTAGTTCCTCAGACATGACTTTACTCCTTCCTAGATGAATCTGAAAGTAATGTGGTTTTCTTTTAGGAGGAGAGAACATTTCCATGTTCTACTGTGTTCCAGGTGAATTTACTCTGACACAGTAACACGTCTTCATTCTGTAGTAATCTCACACGTCTCAGCTTTCTGTAGAGATTAATATTATACATACATACTTGTAGTTGTGAAGATATACTTCATTTATTTTTTGGGGGGTGTGTCATTTCAGGCAGGAAGCGGAAAAGTAGGCCTCGTCAATAAGAGGTTAACGTTGTGATATAATTGATGCTGACAGTAAAATCTGATCTGCTGTATTTTACGTTTCTATTAAGTTAAATCACAAATTTTAAAACATTTACATCAACATTGTTGATCAGTTTGAGCTTTTTTCCCCAGACTTATTTTTAACTGAGGGTAAATATCATGTATATAGTAACTGTTGGTGTTGCATAATAAAAATAAAGTAAAAAAATAACAGGTGCATCCAGACTTTGTGTTAAAACTCCAGGGTGATGGCCAGTTTAGAAACACGCTCCACTGCAGAACATATGTGGGATGCTGCAGAGTTTTATTTAGCTACCGGTCTGTTCTCACAAACACACGCATGCACACATCTGAACAGCGTCGCCTCCTGTCTGTAGGTTGGTGGGGGTTAAAGTCTGCCATGGTGATGATTAGTTACACTGCCTCGTCACCACACACACACTTACCACCTTGCTCTGTGTCAGCCCTCCTCCAGCCCATCTGTCTTGTCTGTTCCTTGAACTTCTTTTTTCCCAACATGACCCAATAAACCTGAATGAGATAACCAAACGATTATTTCTATTAAAAGTTTAATTCAGTAAATCTTAGTTTAAACATCATCCTATCAGGTCACGCTATCATAACTTGTTTTTATATGTAAAAGTGCTCCGAACTGGCTTTTTGATTTTTACACGTTAACAAAGATCACCGTGGTGTATCTGGAGACTTTGTGATAATTATTCATTAAAGTCAGAGCAACAACTTTTGTTTTTATATTTAGGAAATGTGCATCATTTTCCTCTTATACAACACCAGCATGTGTTGTTTGCTTACTGGGAACAGCATAGTGCTTGTTGTGGTATAAAAGAAATCCCATTTTCTGAAATAACAAAATGAGGATAAAAGCTAAATGGCCACAACACACTGAGTTAATAATTTATTTTCTGATTTCTTTGTGTAAACTGAAGCGTTTGTATGAAGTAATCATGATTATCCCGGGTTTTGGAGTCCATTTATGCTCCATTTCCACTGAGTGGTACGATTTCCGATGGTACGGTATGCTATTTTGTGTGTTTCCATTATAAAAGGAGCGCATGTAACCAAAAGGCCCCAGTAGCTCCGCCCTAACATCAACGTTCTCCTATGGACCTACAACTGAAAGGGTCTCACACAGTACTGTCTGATGGGTGGGGGACAGAAAACGTAATTTCTTACGACAAAAGTGAGCGAGAGAGATGAAAACCCCACTGGAGTTCAGTTGTTTCCCTTCACTTAGCGTTGAAAAGACAATTAGAAAAAATTTCCTGTCCTTCATTGTTGTTGTTAGTTGTCACGTTCACTGGCGTCGCACTAGCCTAGCGCCACGCAGGGTTTAGCCCAAGCATTTGGGCTGTAGGCTTCTTCGTTTAGAGAATAAAAAGCTTTCTTGACAGATGAGTGAACCCTAAACGCCAGTAAGCGAGAGCTATACTGTACAACAGCTCTGCCTCAGACGGTTACACCAACTGAGTCTGAATTACACAACTCAGCATCGCAAACCAAACTGTTTTTAGCTTTTAATTGTCATTAGCTGGACAGGAAATGGGCTCAGGCAGTTGAGCTGATGCTGAATGCACCGTGGATCACGTTGCTACTGAACGTTGTGCAGCTGACAACATGTAAACAACTGTCTGACACAAAGTTTAGCTCTCATTGGAAACGCTGCAACCTTTTCCCGGTTCTGAGTTGCTTTTAGCGTTAGCTTAGCATTCAGTAAAGCTTCTTATTCCCCAAACTACGAACAATGGAAACTCATAATTTCCTAATAAAACCCTGAGATACCCTTCATCTGCCTCCAAAGGGAAAGTTACTGCTGAAATATTATTACAAAGATGTTTTGTTTTGAGATTAAACCTGTATGTGGTTTATAGAACGTGATGCTTTAAACTCATCCGCAATATTCCTACAAAAGTTTACCATTAACATTTGACTAATTTTTATGCATAAGATTTATTTTATGTTAAAAACCAAAAGCTGTTTCTAACAGTTGATCCAAGTCTTTCACATTGCAACGCCCTACTCTTCCCCGCATCTTGTCAAAAAGTAGAATTATTTGGTGATCTTCCATCATTAGAAAATCATCAAACTTGCTGCTAATATGCAAAAATTAAACTTCAAAATTGAACATCTGCACTTTGTGATTCATAACCTCGAAAAATAAATGAAGCCCACAAAGGTTTTACCAGTTTATGAGCAGCCGGTTTGATAAAGTATCTCTGACTTTGTCTCTGATCTCAGCGAGTAGTCTACATCAATGAGGAGCTGAAACCAAACTCCTCTGTGAACGTCTTTTCTGTGGTTTCTGAACCTTTTATACGAACAAGTTGTTAATTAATTCTGACGTTGTTTGAAGAAACTTCTCTTCATCTATGATTGACGCTTTTCTGCAACTTTGAAGTGAGTTTGCATTGGTGCACATGTGTTTATCCATGCAGATACAATGCGTGTGCTCCTGCAGATTATTGTGCATAAAGTTGGAGTTTGAACAGTTAAAGTAATTGTTCGTTGTTTTGAAGAAGTTCAAATGGTCCTCAGGGAGCAGGAGGCATCGAGTGAGCCTGGGCCAAGTATGTGAGACTGACTGTCCCATATTGACTCAGTGCTGTTTGAATGTGTGTGTGCATTTCACATGCATGTGCTTAGTCATTTCCCAGACTTGTTCAAAGGACCATCCGTCTCTCGTGCCTGTGAACATTACATTCGTCCAGCTTTTACTGCGTTTACAGCTCTGAAATGGTTCGCACTCATGCTCAAACCCTGCACACACACCCCAGTCTGTGTGCATGTGAAGGGTAGAACGTGTGCAAAACATGTCTTATTATGCTTGTGATTCCTTTTAGATTTAAACATTAAGTTTTAACCCACACATTAATGTTTTAGAGGTAAAATCTTAGTTTAAAACACATGTTTAGTCAACTTCCTCTGAGTCATAATCCCTGCATCTATGTATCAGAAATTAAAAATACAGCTTATCTGTTATACGAGGACTTTTCAACCATAGATCACACAAAACTGTCTTTCAAGGCCATTACCAGAGGCATGTTTTGTTAAAGCAGAGAGGTTGTTGGTTTGAAAACAGGAGTTCAGCAAAGCACATGCAACACATCAGATTCCTGCTATAAAGCCGGCACACTGCTATAAATAAACCTACTACAATACGTTAGCCTTGAACTAGCTGCGCGTCTGACAACTAACGAGGTATCTGTGGAAATTATTTTTCTCTGGATGTCAACATTTGCAGAATGTGTTAAGGAGTCTGCTGCAGAGGATTGAGAAGTGCATTGTGTTTATGGAGATGAAACTTAGGTCTGCAGATGTCTCAGGGAATCAGTCGTGCTCAGTGATTTGAAGTTGGAAAGAAGGGATTCGTATCTGTTGTATGGAGATACTTTTTAAAAGGTTTTTAAAAGGAAGGACCTGGACCAAACAACTAGTTACTGAAAACGCTGTTGAGCTAAAGTCCGCTTCCACAGATTGGTCCACACCAACCATCCTATGTGAACTGGTCGAACTCTGGTCCGCTTGAAAGCAGGGGGGTCTCGGTTCGCTTGCAAGTGAATCCTGGTGCAGTTCTCTTGCAGTGTGAATGCAAATGGACCAGAAAGGAGGAGAGAATATCTAGCCCCCTCTGCTGCTGCTCATACAGGACAGATTCTTGTGAAAACACTAAAATATAAACAGGAACCCCATGACTTGCAGTGGACGGTTCTGGCCAATCAATGAGCTGGATTTTCTTCTTTTTTATCGTTTGTCAGCGGTTGTTTTGTCTCCTAGCGAGCAGTTGTTATAACTGCATGACATCGTCCAGGCAGTTTGGTCCGCTTGACTAAAGTGCAGCGTGAAAGCAAACCAAACCAAAGAAAGGTCCGAAATTGTGGAGAATTTCCCTCACAATCGAGCAGAGTCTCCCCGGACTATCCTGATGTGAATCAGCACCAACCCTCCACATCTACAGGTAAAACTGATAAAAGCTGGAGAACACTCGAATCAGATTATAGATAAATCCACTCGTGATGTTGTTAGTCTCCGTTAGTCTGAGTCACACAAAAAGTGATGACTCATTCCACCGATCGATGGATTATAGCGCGTCAAGCTCCACCCTTTAAGGTTCGATCGGTCAGATTGAGACCCCAACGGAAGATCCCCAAAAAAATGGGACAATTCGGGTTGCATGTTCTGGTACTTTCCCCAGTTTTTACCTGTGGGGTTCCGACCCGTACCCTACCGACCCAGACCGGCTTTTAAGCACCTGAATTATCCCTAAAAAAAAAGACACCTTGATCTTTGTTTATAGCCATAAAAGGACTTTTACTTTAGTAAAGGTAATGCTTGTGACAAAAAAAAAACAAGCCTTGGATTGAGAAGTGATGGCATCACCAGCCAAAGACCCGGTTCTGATGAGTTCTGTGGATTCAGAGCGATTGCGAAAGAATATGAATGAATGAAATGAAATGAAATATACTTTATTTATCCCTCTTGGAGGGAAATTATTTAAAATGAATATTGAATATTGGGGTTTTTATATTCTGTATAATTCACACCATAATAGGGTCAGCTGCAGTAGTTCTTCCCTCAATCAGTGGAAACTGTGATTAACACCCAGTCATAGATGGAAAAAAATACCATCAAACCCAGTTAAACCAGTATTGTTATGAAAAAGGCTGCGATGTATAATTTAGGTCACACTGCCGAGCTGTGCTGCGCTCCGAGACCCAGCCTTCAGTGATTATAGAGCCTTCGTTGTACTTGTTGAAGATGATCACTCCACCTCATCCTCTCTGATATCTCTGATTGTCCTTCTGATTCATTGACGTCACTTGAATATAATTTCCGGCCGCGACGTCCGTAGGAGCCTGTGAGCCGGCTGATCTACATCCGACGGTGTGGGTGTACGCAGCAGTCGCCTCTGTCAGAAGAGACCCTGCACTCGTTGAGTCATCGAGGGGCTGGAAGAGCTGGTTCTCTCACTCATGGTCTCTATTATACCAAACTCTGACTAATACGGTGTTCACACTGGATTAAGCTCCATCATTATGACTCATGATGATGTTTTTATAACCGTTCCTGCTAATGTGACAGATTTTAAGTTAATCTTTCTAATAAGTATTAAACTCTGGTTTCATTACCAATAATAAGATGTCTGTCTTTGTGTATCATTAGTTTCTGATGACTGGAGATGACTCATGTTCATGTCTGTTGCATTATGTTGTAGGTTATGTATATTAACACAAGCTAAATTAATTAGTTTCCCATTTTGCTTCTGCGTCTGCTGGAGAGCACCTCAGTCAGACTGAGGAGACTTTCCTGTATGTATCCTGAGCTCCTCTGCCCTCCATGTGTTCGATGTGACATTTCTCACAATAAAGTGGCCGGTCGCAGCTGAAAGAAACACACTGATGAAGCGGTTTTTCTATAAAGAAATATGAATGCGGCTGTTGGTGAGTCACAGGAAGCCATTTTGTTGTCTATTAGATGAGCTGTCAGCGGCTCCCTATTCACTCCTTTACAACACTCTGCACTGATGATGACTAATACTCTCTTACTAATGGGGCTGCCTGGAAAAGACTAAATCTCAATGGATGTCTCTATTCAAGTCTCACGGTGATATTTTGAATTAATTTTTGTCTTCACGTTGTGAGGAAGGTTTTGTGCTGCCGTTGCAGTGATGTATAAGGATCAGGTCACCCTACAGCAAATCTTCCAGCTTCTGGGGAGAAGTGTTCATAAATGTGTCCTGGATCGCCTCAACGTGTGACTGAAGTGGTCGGATCTGGATTAGATGTTTGAGATCCAAGATAGAAAAAAAAAATTTGGGCCAAATTTGGCCTTGACTTGCTGTGTTCACTAAACTCGGCCACATCACCACCAGATGTGGCCCATGAGGAAATGATCTATGTCCAGGCAGGCTTCCCATATTATGGCCTCTTCTGGCCCACAATTTCTTGTCATAACCCCTGTCCAGGCCAACAACTGACATCTGGACCACATGTGGCCCACAGGAGACTTTCCATAATCCAAACCAGGCCAGCACCTGACATCTGGACCACATGTGGCCCACAGGAGACTTTCCATAATCCAAACCAGCCCGGCATCTGACATCTGGACCACATGTGGCCCATAGGAGACTTTCCATAATCCAAACCAGGCCAACAACTGACACCTGGACCACATGTGGCCCACAGGAGACTTTCCATAATCCAAACCAGGCCAGCATCTGACATCTGGACCACATGTGGCCCACAGGAGACTCGCCAGTGCCGTAACTGAGCCATGAATGCCAAACGTTGCCCAGATTTAGCCCAAGCATGTCTATCTGGGATGGTGGTCCAGTCTTTTAATGAGTTTGGAGTTGTTGAACCTTGTTGTATTTTTTATGTCAAACTATTTATCTGCTGGATTGATGAAAATTCTATTTATTACATTTTGTTTTAGAAAGTTGGAAAACCAAAGACTGAGTAAATCCTGATCATTTTTTCCACATTGAACTTTAGGCCTGAACAATTTTGGGAAAAAATCTAATCTTTTAAATTTCAGCTTCCTTCACTGTTCATGCAAAATTATATTTATAACATGACATCTAAATATGAACTGCTCTATATTCTAACAAGGTTGTAAAGTTGAGATATAAACGGCTTTAATACCATCTAAACCATGCAACCTGTGGCCAAAACATTGAAGTTTCCTCTAGAACAGGTTTATACTTTGTCTTTGTAGTAAAAACTAAACATGTTATTTTTCTTATTTACACAACAGCATGTCAACTCTCTCTATTGTTTTTTCTGAACCTCTCTGTGCACAATCATGCAGGTGAACACACTAAGCGACAGAGAATATTCAGAGCGATTCCACTCCGTAAAACCGTCTCGATTCACCCCATCAGGACATTTCAGAAGTTGGACAGTTGGTCTGAAACCTGAATCGGGCTCCGTGTAACATGAAAATGTTCATTTTTCTCTTTCGCGCTTATGTATTTTGAGTTGTTCAGACCTATTGAGGATTAATCCTGGTCTCAAATGAGTCATGTCACAGTTTATTAAAGTGACTCTCATTAACTTTAGCAGATTTTCAGTGTGGCGCCCCCTAACGACGGTTCATCCAGCATCCGTCTTGCATCCTGCCTCTTCTCTGAGCTCTCTGCAACCAGTAAAAGTCAGTCCGTTGTTGACTCTTGTCTTATCTCATGCTCTGTCCATTTCTTCAATAATGTCCCCTTGGGTTTCTTTGCTGAATCAGCCATGACGGGCATTAAAAATGGCCCCTGTTGATATCCAGTTGCTGGTGTGCAAAGCTTTCACGTGACGTCCTGGACTGGAAAAAAATAAGTTGTGAAGTGCAGTTTCTCAGCCTCGGGACACTGCTGGGCAATGATGACTCCAGGAATGTACATAAAGTCAAAGTATCATCAAAATGACTCAGAACCTCAAAGTTTTACCCATCAGAACCAACAATAGACATCTTTCTGGTGGCTCTGGGGTTAAATTCAGCCATTTTCTGTGTGGTGGTCATTGTAAAAGTTCTTAATTTCAGACCTGCAGGACTCATCATGGAGTAAAGTCCAGATTTAATTCATTGTCCCCTCTCTCTCCAGATACTACTACAACAAGAGGATCCTCCACAAGACCAAAGGGAAGAGGTTCACCTACAAGTTCAACTTCAACAAACTAGTGCTCGTCAATTACCCCTTCATCGACATGGGATCTGGTATGTACACACGTTTCTTTGGCACACGGTCACACAGACTTGAGAAATTCTTAAGCACGCCGAGCTAAAACATCCTCAGGTGAAAACCAAACGTCTCATTCCAGAAGTGCAAATGTCTCCAGAAGCCTCCGTTATTATTCCCATGGAGATGTCAGTTTAAACTGAGACCAACAAAAGGGTCCTAACACATTCAGATATTCTGGTACCATTCACAGAGTCACGATCATATTGCGCTAAGAGATAATGTCACCATTTTCAATTAATATAATGATGACGCCATAATAATGCAGGTACATCCTTTCAAAGATAAATAAACTTTAATTTGTAAAAAACATTTTCACTGGAACCGGAAGAAATTTTAAATAACTAAAACAAACATGACAGCATCCACATTAAAGCCATTTTCTCAGAGTCCATTGTCGTTTTAAACCAGCAAAGCAACGAAAACAGAAGGCAAACGCTGTTTTACAACAACGGCAGACGTTGAAAAAAAGGAAACAGCCGTTTTGAAACGATAAAGTGCCGTTCAGAAAAGCAGCATTTGCTATTTTTTCGGTTTTGGATCTGGTCACAGCTGACAGCAGCGTCGTACTTCATGAAAAATGTGAATTACACTACAGCAGCATCTCCTTACATTTATATCCAACAATACTAAGTGTA
>JBBBVU010000018.1:25927655-25940289 GCA_037177055.1 Atherinosoma microstoma
ATCCATCCATCCATCCATCCATCCATCCATCCATCCATCCATCCATCCATCCATCCATCCATCCATCCATCCATTTTACTAGAATTACAGCTTTTGCGTTAAACACCATTCAATGGAAACACCAGCAAATCTTAATTGTACTTTGTCGAAATTTCTGAAATATTGCTTTTATTTTTGCTAAAAACTGTCATGGAAACTCAGTTATAGGCCGGTGTCTGCGACGACCCCCCCCCAGCCTGGAAAAGACTGGTGAATTATGTGATATATCAGATGGGTCATCCTGCAGCATCCTCTACATGTAAGGCTGGAAAAAGGAGTTCTCTGTGGATTCAGTTCACCGCTGTTACAAAGCGCCTACATACATATATCTGGCAACTCCCTGAAATGATCTTGCGACCTACTTTGGGGTCCCGACCCCCAGTTTGAGAACCACTGACATAAAGGAGTATAAATACTAAAGCTCGACCGATATGTGATTTTTGGTGTCGATGCTGATATTGGGGGCTTTTAAAAGCTAATATGCGATATATCGGCCGATATATGAAATAAGAACATGGATATACACAGAATGCATACTGGACATGAACACAAATACTTATAATACCCAGAATATGATTCAAGACAATATTATATAAGGAACTTTAACAACCATTTTAACAATGTCAACGTAAGGACTGTGAATTAAGGATGAAGCGATCTGCCATTGGAAGGGTTTTTATTTTTTATCTGCATTATTCAACAAATATTAAAAGCAATGGTTGTATTTTTAATAAAAAAATGAGATTGTGGTTTTGAAATATCAAGTTTGGCATACAGTGCGTCTTAAAAGTGGAAATTTAACTTCAGTGGGTTAAATATGCATTTTAATGATATCAGAGAATGTTCATGAGAGTCATTACATTACATTGATTTTAAAATGACTCGTTTTAATGATATTTTGGGACAACTACTAAGAAGACCTGCATTAAGGGTCTATGAAAACTAACATGAAAAGTAGCCACTGAAATAAGTACTTTATTTTTAAATTTGGACTATCATGGTATCAGTGATATCGGCCCGATAAATCGGTCTGCCCTTAGTAAATACTGAAGGGAGTGATGTAGGGAGTAGAAAGCAGGACCACATCAGCTCCTCTCCTCTTCATCGGCTCATGAACCGGCCGGAAGGGATGTCCACGCCGAGTCATGAATGTGCCTCGGGTAACTACGGCACATGGCTGCGCAGACTCTGGGGAGATTCTGGGTAAATTCCTTCAAAACTCTTGAAAACTTCCTGAAAGTCCCTCAGACTGCAGAATCTCCCTTCATGAGCCATCCAGACTCAACTCTATTTCACTTTCCTTTGTGTGTGTGTGTGTGTGTGATGCAGGTTTTCCCCCGGCGTGGCCAACGATCCGTCGCCTTCCACCGGACCCATGAAGAGACGCACACAGTCCCTCAGCGCGCTGCCCAAGGACGGAGACAGGAAGGTCAGTCCTCTGTAGATGAGGAGAACAGACTGATCTAACGCACAGCTTCGCTGCTGTCCACTAATGTTTAATCCCAATTTGCATCCAGAGGGAAAAGGACCACATACGCCGTCCCATGAACGCCTTCATGATCTTCAGTAAACGCCACCGGGCCCTGGTGCACCAGCGACACCCCAACCAGGACAACCGGACCGTCAGTAAGATCCTGGGGGAATGGTGGTACGCTCTGGGACCCAACGAGAAGCAGCAGTACCACGATCTGGCCTTTCAGGTGGGTGTGGGAATCCTTTCCACCAATCAGCTGACTGAATCAGCTTTAACCCCTTCACACCTGTTGTCACCAATTCACAACAACTCACATCTTTTTAGAATTTCTTTTAGTTTTGATTTATTTTTTACTTTATTGTCTTTATTTTTAGATCAGTGTTTTATTTATTCAATATTATTAATTTATCTAAAGTTTAATTGTATTTTATTTTATTCCAGTCTTTGTATTTTAATTTTTTTCCTCATTTGACATCTTTTTTTTATTGCATTTATTTAGTTTTAATAGAATTGTTTTATTATATTTCAGTCTTTTTTTATTATTATTTCTTTAAGGGTACTTTTCCCTTATTTTTCACAGTTTTTTTTTTATTGTATTAATTTAGTTTTTATATCATTTTATTTTATTCCAGTCTTTTTTTTACAGATTTTTCACAGTATTATTATTTTATCTTTTTTATATATAGTTTTATTTCAGTTTTTCTTTTTTCTTTTTACTTTTTTTCTGTTTTTTCATTGTATTTATTTTTTTCATACAATTGCTTTATTTTTGCTTTATTATTTTACTTTATTAGTCTTTTTTTCTCTTTACTGTATTTTTTTACTGTATCGTTTTCATAAAAAAAAAATTCACCCCCTTAATTGTATCTTAGGTTTTAATACATTTATATTGTTATTCATTCAAAATTAATAAAATCATAAAACAATTATATAAACACAGAATTAGTAGTAAAAAAAAATGTCAAAAATTAATATTTCTATTAATTATTTTTATTGTATTTAATTAGTTTTTTATAGAACTGATCCTTTTTGCAGCTTTCCTGAACAGAGACGCCACCATGGCTGTTTTATAGAAACTCAAACCAAGCCTCTCTTCCTCTTCCTCCTCTTCCTCGTCCTTCAGGTGAAAGAGGCCCATTTCAGAGCCCACCCAGACTGGAAGTGGTGCAACAAGGACCGCAGAAAGTCTCTGTCCGAAGGCCGCGGGACTCCAAAGGAGCCTCGAGAGAGGAGCATGTCAGAGAGCATAGGTGTGTGATGATGCACAGAAAATGTAAAATAATTCAGATATTTTGCTGATGAGTTGAGAAAAAACTTACTAAACACCCCCCGTCGCACTTTTCAACATCACAAAGGACTTTATTGATCTGAAGTTTTATTGATCGGCTCCATTCTTCCGTCTGCAGACGCCCTGTCGGAGCCCCCGGTGCTGGAGGGGAAGGGAGGAGGAGGAGGAGGAGGAGGCCCAGGCTGGATGGGGGGATTGGAGCGTCGAGTCGGGCCGGTTGGAGGGCCGCTCCCCCGTCCCCGAGCGTTTTCCCAAAGCGCCGTGCACACCCTGGAGAAAAGGGAGAGAGACCTAGAGAAGGTACGAGGTTGTTAATCTGTATCTCCAAGGCAGAAAACACGAGACTGAGGAAAACTACAACCATGTGATTTAGCTTTAAAAACACTTTGATGATCGTTTCAAGAGCCTGAAGATGGTTTTCATCCATCTGCTTTACTCAAGTTGTGGATAAACTAGTGTCTTACATTCATTCAGGAGTAAAAGTGGAAATGCCTGCAGCAGGATGTGTGTGTGCGTTCAAAGATGGCACACGTGTGTCCTTCATACTGCAGAAACGGATCAATTACTGGCTTCTTTACTGCGTGGAAACTCCAGTTGTTGCAGCTCAGACAAAAAAGAAAAACCAAAATAAAGAAAGTTTGGGGGTTTTGGTGGGGGGGGAGGGGGGTATGGAGGTTTCACTGTACACTTCTTTGTTTCCTTTTCCAGTTTGAGACTGGTTTTGTAGCATTGCTCCACTTTACTGAGGAGCATTTATGCAAATGAGCTCTTCGTTATCTAGTCGTAGTCGTGGAAACGTCTCCAGTCTGCATTTATAACCTGGGAGTAAGTGATGTAAAACATGAAGGTAAATACAGAAGATGAGGCAAAAACAGAGTTCGTACCATTTTAAACGTTTACATTTGCTTCCTGTTGTTTCTTCAAGTCTTCAGTAAAACTCGATTTGAATCGATTCAATTTTAATTGATCCAAATCGATTGATTAAAGTCAGAGATCCATTTTTTAAAAATAAATTCAATGAACTGGTAAAATCTGGACAATCTTTCGAATATTGTATTTCAAAAGCTCATGTAGGCGCGTCACATCAGATTACAGTAATCTGATTACTTTCAGACATCTATTTTCATGGTCATGTAAACGGACTGTGATTTAAAAAAAAAAAAGTCTTTAATATTAAAGAAAGATCTACAAATGATACAATATTCAATCAATTCTTGACATCATTGGTGACACCCAGCCCCAGTCTCCAGGAACAGTTCTCCAGGGTCCTTGAAGGACTTTCCAAAACTCGTCTCTGGTTGTTTCTGCCTTTTGTTCCATTCTCTGTCCAGATGATCCCACACTGCTTGAATAATGTTGAGGTCTGGGTTCTGGGGAGGATCCACCCCCCCCCCCCACTTGTTCTCAGTCTTCCTGTACCTCAGCCTTTTCTCCCAGAATATAAATATATATATTTATTTATTTTCTAGTACATTTATATAATTTCTAATTATTGTATATATTTATAATTTCATCAAAAACAGTTTAAAGTATTAATTTGATTTATTTTTGATCCATGAAAATAAAGCATCCCATTTAAAACTGGTTGTTTGCAAAATAGTGAAGTCAATGAAACGCTGGTTCATCGCTTTAATTAAGAGTTTTTTTCTGCTTATTGACGCCAGCAAACTCAAGATCAGTTTAAAAGTCCTTCGATTAAAGGAAATTAGAGGAACATGAGTTTATTTAGTCATACTTTTAAACACTTTGTCAGAAGCATCAGTGGGTTTTAAATAGAAGTGAAGCATCTGTTTCCTTTATAGATATTAAGTTTGCATCATTTTGCAGGATATTGTGGTAAATGTAAACTTCTGATCACTTATCCGACTCTCATCAGGACGACGGAGCAGGTTTGTTTCGCAGCCGGCCTCCGTCCCTGTGCCCGGGCGGAGCCAGCGAGGACGTGACCAGCGACGAAGAGCGCATGGTCATCTGTGAGGAAGAGGTGGACGATGACGTTATGGGTGAGTTAGACGAGCGAGCTGCGGTTAGACCGTTATAGTTTCGGGTCCCATTCTGGTCCGATGGAAGGATTATTTCAGCCTGTTAAAAGCAGAAGTGTCATCTTGTGAGCCGCTGCCCCCCCCCCCCCGTGTTACAACACATAGCTTTGCACATGATTTACACTCTTGAGGACGGCATCCTGGCTGCTCGGAGGCAGCTCTTCTGCTTGTTGCAGGCATGTTTGTTGTTATTAAAACATACGTTGCGTCTCATCCACAGAGGACTCGTGTCCAGAGGGCTCCATTGACCTCAAGTGTAAAGAGAGAGTTACAGACAGTGACGAAGACGAAGCAGACGGACAGGTGAGAAGTTTTTATCTGCAGTCCTCTAACAGGAGGGGGGGGGTTTAAGTTTTTTTTTATTCCTTTAATCACAATTTTTTTTACTTCATATCTTCCCCGCTTTGATCTCGCTGCCTCTCTCTTCCCTCCAGCATGGCTTCCAGCCGGTTTCCCCCTCCTCTCCCTCCACCCATCACTCCGACTCCTCAGCGAAAGGGCACGAAGGAGGAGGAAGTGTTGAAGATGGAGCTGAGAAGAAGAGAAAGAGAGGAGTGGATGGAGGCGAGGAGGGGAGCGAGGGAGGGCCTCAGAGAGAGGAAGAAGGAGGAGGAGAAGGTGGGGAGGAAAATGGGGGAGGGGAGCAGAGCGAGTCCATCGTCCAGCCGTCCCTGGCTTTGGCTCAGCAGGGCTTCTCCCAGGTCCTCGGTGGCGTCCGCATCGCCCCCACTGTGGTGACCAACGTGGTCCGCCCCGTCGCCAGCAAGCCGGTGGAAGGCGCCATCACCCTCAGCTCCGTCCCGCAGGACAAGAAAGCCACTCTTCTGATCGGAGGAGGCGGAGCTCAGCAGTTGCCGATAGCAACAGGCGGTGGGTACCCATCGTCATCATCATCATCCTCCTCCCCCGGCCCAGTCAGTCTAACCCCCCTGGGCGGCAGCAGCCTGGTCACTAGCCTAGTTCTGGGAGGGTCCTTCCCCGCTGCCCAACCACTGCAACTCATCACCCCACACCCCCAAACTCACCCACCCGTCCTCCAGCCCCACCTCCACCCCACTGCTGCCACCTCCTCCCTCACACCTCCCGGCTGCCCCAAGCCGCTAGCGCAGGTCCAGTACGTCCTGCCCACCGAGAGCCCGTCCTCCCCCCAGCTCACTCAGCAGCACATCTTCTCCCTGCCCGCCAACGCCGCCCTGGCCAATGGCGTGCAGGCGGGAATCAGAGTCAGCCCCGGGACTAGAGGTGAGATAGAGAGCGACAATTGGCTGACAGAAAGAAGCAAAAACTGTTTCTCCGCTCATCAGTTTAACCCTTAAAACTCTGCGAGACGTTCTTATGTCAGAGCTGCTCGTTCCGCGAGCTTCTCCGTGTATCCCTGCTCCAACACACCTGACCACATCAATGAGTCAGTGGCCACGTTTACACGAGTTTTTATTCCTCTTTTATTCAGAATTAAAGTTAATTCAGCTTTAAGGAGATTAAAATGACCATTTTAACACTGCTTTATTCCACTTAGTTCCAAATTAATTCCTCCATCATGTAAACCTTCATTCCGCTTTAAGTTAATTCTGGTCATTTGGCACATGCTCGTTCCCTCGTCCTGTCGCCATGACGACCATATACTGTTCTGATTGGCTGTTATTGTATTTAATTTAAATCTGGTGTGTTAAAGCAGGAAAACACTGAAAACCAGCTGGATTACAGCCCTCGTAGGACTAGATTCAGTATCTTATATTACCAACATTGTCTCAGGGACGGTAGTGTGCAACTCTTTGATGGATAGTTTACCCTTTAGGTGTCTACGGACGTTTTCCAGACATTTCTATCCCGTCCAGGTTTACAATCCAGCCATGAAATGTGTTTATTCAGACTCTATATGGTAAATCCACCATGACGACACCGTTCAATGGTCCTCTATGGCTGGAATAAAGCAAAGAAGCTTAGTTGGTTTAGGGAGGATAGGAGATAAGTAGCAGCAGAAATAACTGGAAATGAGAAAGTAACTGGGATTTAAAGGGTTCTACATGTATTTTTACATTTAAAAAAAAAAAAAAAAAGTAGTTGGACCAAAAGTTTTAAGGGTTAAACATTCTTCTTGCCGATTGGCTTACAGAAACTAGAGCTAAATGATTGACAGGAGAGACACCCGAGTCGTTATGGCTCCACCCGCCGTCGCTCTTTTTCTGTCTCCACCTCCATTCATCTGTTCCCCACATGGAGACGTCTAATTCTCCGCCTCTTTTTTTCTTCTCCTCACTCTTTAGTCCAAACCCAGTCGCCCGTCTTGCAGAGCAAGATGTTGGTTTCCAGGGCAACGGTGAGAACGGGGTCTACGCCTCCTCAGCCTTCCATTTCCCTGGTGGCTCCGCCTCTTCCTGTGCAGAACGGCCCTGTGACGGGAAACAAGGTGAGAATATCAAACGAAAAGCGACGCAGATAAATAATGAAAACTACATATTCCCCCTGTTTTAGTGCAAAGAATTACAATAAATCCTGAAATTTCTGGAGAAAAATAAGTGAAGTTTCAACAATATTATGCCTCAGTTACACAAATGTATTGATTTTACTTTTTAAATCTCTTTTAAATCTAGATATTAATGGTGTAGCGGTACGCCAAATATCATGGTTTGTTTTTCGAGTAGGGGAACAAATGCAAAATAAAATAGTTTCATTTTGGTGTAAACGACACGTTTAATGACTTTACATGGCTGTAAATTCTCCAAAAGATTCTTAAATAGAAATACCGCATAAGATAAGTTCCCTCTTTATTAATGGACTGTATCTGAACATACATCTACAAAAGGGGGGGGGTATCAAGAGAAAATAAATAAAGAATTCACTCAAACAAATATTTAATCCACAGTTAAATGTTTTCTTTTAAAAGTAAAACTGCATGTACGTTGTAAAAACAAACGATTGGTTGAAAGTCTGACATCTTTGAATGAAACATTCAGATAAAGTCTCGTCTTCAGTGAAAACCCTTCAACCGTCTTACATGTTTTATCGACAGTATTTATCTTTAAAAAGGTGAAAGATGTCAGAAAATATAAAAATGATAAAGTCCTTTTTATGGCTCTTTAAAAAACGGAAATAATTTAAACACCATGGGGGGGGGGGGGGGGAGAGACCTTTGTGCTTTCTGTAATGGTTTCACGGTGAGAGCTTCCGTCCACATGTGGAGGGGGCGGGGCTACACAGAGGACGGATCTGGGATAGACTGCCTAGTCTTATCCACTTTGTCCATTTACATCCTTCACTGGGAAGCCAAAGTTCTCCTAAATAGAAGATTTTAACCCAGGAAGAGGGTCTAAGTTCTGGTTTCTCCTTAAAACTGTCGCTAGGAAGAACGTCTGCTAACCAGAGGCTGTTAATGCTCCGTACGGGAACCCGGAAAATACAAATACATGTACCGTTAACACCCCTAATAAATGTATATGTATAAATTTATAAACACAGATTTCATAAGTTACCATCTACCACATGCATTTCACATGCTTTCATACACCACACACACACACACACACACACACACACACACACACACACACACTTTCTCCTGCTAGACTCAGCTACTTCTCACATCCCTCAGGAACTTTCTTAAAAAAAAAAAACACACAGCGACTCCCAACATATCCAACTATTTTTAGGCCGAACATCATAAGTACTGCCTCACGAGAGCAAGGCCTCTCTCCTGATGCAGAAACACCTCTTCCCGCCTTGCTACACATGCTCAGTGTTGTCCCTGCGATGCATCAGGAGGCTGCCGAGTGAGAAAAGACTGAAGACACTCAGGTGCTTCCAACTTCCCTTTAAAAATAGCTGAACTCACAGCAGAGGCGTGAGGGTGAAGTCATTTGGACGGCGATTTCTAATCAGATGATGCTGCAGAGGTAAAATTAGGATTTCACACAGTGCAGAAAAATCAGGTGATAACAAAACATGCATACCTAAAAAAAAAAAACACCATAAAAAAAGAATAAATACCTGAACAGCATGATTAAGATGCTGACCAGTCGTCTTTAGGTCATCCCAGAGCAGAACCAGGAAAAATAGGAATGAGAATCTTTAATGGGAACAACAGTGGAGTGAAAACTGCCTCCATGCAGACTGGAAACGACGTAGCGGGCCAACGTCAGAGCTCAGACATTACTGCTGTACTGGTTATCCAGCACAGTGGTTCTCAAACTGGGGGTCGTGAGATCATTTCAGGAGGTCACCAGATCGTTAACTCAGCGATCTGTAAAATTAGCACCTTAATGCATAAACAAAGTTGGTACATATGCATATTAAAAATCTGTATTTGGTGTCTTGGTGAGAGAAGCTGATTTTAGGCATGTAGGTGCTTTGTCAGGATAAACCAAATCCACTTTATCCTCCCTCCTTATTTATCCCCCTGACTACCAGTAGTTCAAATTTGTCCTCTGTGGAGGGGATTTTTAAACCTGAATATCTCCGCCCCCACATGCTGCTGAACTCTTTTTGCCCTCTAAAGGAGGACATTCAGGGCTTTCAAATAATACCACACTTGTAGGGTCGAGTGTTGGGAACTTCCTCTTTTTGTCAAAAAAAAAAAATGTTCACTACTACAAGAACATTACGGGAAGAGGGAAAATAATTCAGAAATAAATTTATCTCCTCTCTACATTCATTCCTGCTTCTTACAGGTTTTATTTCTCCACATTTTCAATAGGTTGAAGGTTTTACTTCATCAGTCTGTGGGGGCATTTTTATTTGTTTTTGTTTTAAATAAAAAAAAAGAAAAAAAAACACCAATACAGTCTGCGTACTGAAAATTTTTAGTTTATTTTTAGTCAAACTGAGTTTGTGACAATTGAATATTTTATAGATTTAACAAAAAGGGCCAATGATGGAGGTTTTAACTGGTTTACCAGATGGAATAGTGGAGAAGGCTGATGGTCAGGAACTGAGATGTTGTAGAAGATCCTGGTGATGTGAGCTGGATGGTAATTCTCTGGAAAGAAGAGTTGTGAAGAGCCGGGAGTATGAGCCAGGATGCTGCAGCAACAGGGCGGTGAGGACCAGAGTCTGGTGGCGAGCAGGTCGGATGGCGGGGAGAACTGAGGGATATAAACAAAATGGTGACTGATACGGGTGCAGGGAAGTATCCCCGAATCCAGAACAGAGGTCAAAAACCAGAAACCAGAACCTTAATCCAAATATAAGCAGAGCAGACAGTTTGATCCAGAAAATATGAACACTCACAGAATGAGAACAGAGCCAGAGATCAGGTTCAGGTCCAGACCAGGTAGACATCCAGGTGGTGGGAAAGCCACTAGCTGAAGACAGGTCTGCAGACAATCTGGCAGAAGAGGTTGACAGTCCTGGTTCAGAAGAGAGAGGGACAGCTGGAACTGGTTTGGTTAATTACTGGCTGGTTGCAGTAGAGAGGTGACAGGAAATATGACCAAATAAGGCATGGGCCAGGGAGCCAGACTGGCAACGGTCACAACTGCTGATGTGTCGTCCCTAAATATACTCGCTGAAAACTAAACGTGACATCATAAAACTAATGTAGTGCAACCGTAGAGCTAGATGCCAACATGAGGTTAACAGCCTTACGTAACCGTAGTAGTTGTACTTCCACAGGGACTGAATGTCTTCTAGAGACAATATTCTTAAAGGATGAGTAGTTTGGAAAGTACCGGGGAGGAGGGGGGGTCAACATAAATAAAAAGTGATGCATTTAGATGCTGATTTGTGTCCTCAGATCATCCAGATTGCTCCCATGCCGGTGGTGCAGACCAACGTCCACCCTAGCGGCGCAGCAGCAGTACATCCCGGGAACCCCTTTCCTGTTTCCGTGGCAACAGTGATGGCTCCCGGTGCTGCGCCCCCACAGACCGTTCTCCTGACCTCCCCGCCCACCAGGTCAGTAAACGTAGGCACCGGCACCTGCGAGACGGCAAGAAAAAGACACGAACTATCTGTAAAGATTTCAGAGAAACCATAAAACGAATCTTCAGTCAACAATGTTTCTCCCCTTTTAAGGATCACCTACGTCCAGTCCAGCCCAGGAGTTACCACGGCAACGCCCCAGCAAGGCGTGCAGCCTCCGGGTCCCGCGTATCTCCCGTCGCCCCTGGCGACTCTGGGCTTCACCGCCATCGCCCCGGCCGGACAGACCCTGGTTCAGCCGATCGTCGGTCAGCAGCCGCTGCTGGCTCCGGCCCCGCCCATCAGCTCTCAGTCGCAGACCCCCCCGGGTCCGACAGCGGCCAACGCCGGGCGTCAGGTAAAGGACTTCATAATGAAGGCTTCGCTTACTGCTCCATCTTCACCGGCCGGGTCTGTTATGTTATAAGTTAGAAGGGGGTTTAATCTCAGAGGGAAACTGAATATAAAACAACTTTAAAAGGTTTGTGTTTCTGTGTCAGGAGTATGATTATGGATCAGTTTAACAGGGGAAAGTAGAGTAAAAATATTTAAATAAAAGGTAGAAAATGTATATTTGATCATAGACGTAATGACGGCGTTTAAATCCAGAAATACTGTGTTGTTCTTTTGTTTTTGTGGCTAAATCTGTTATTATTGTGGGTGAAGGGGAAGTAAAATAGTTCATCTGAGTGGGTGAGTCTGCTCCGTCAACCAGCCTCTGGAAGGCAAATGAATAATCAGTAAATAATTAAATAAGTAAAAAAAATAAAAATAGTTATGTAAAAAATTATACAAATAATAAAAAAACAGAAGAAGAAAGTAAATCCAGAAGTTTATTAACATTTTCTGCTTTGCTTGGTTTTCCTCCTCAGGTCCTCACCGCCATCTATCCGGCTCCAACCGTTGCCCTGGCGACCGGTGTGGTCTCCGTGCCAGCCGTGCCGCCCGCGGCGGCGGCGGCGACTCCAGCCCAGGATGTAGTAAACCCCCCCTCTCCGCTGGTGAAAGGAGGGCAGGGCTCGGCGGCCGTGACCCCCCAGCCTGCCATGGGACTGGAGGTGAAGGTGAAGCAGGAGAGCCAGCTGGACGCTCAGGCCGAAGACGGAGCTCACGGGCCGGCGAGCTGTCCCAGCAGCTCCCCGCTGACCACCTGCGCAGGTGGAATCATAACAGGTACTGCCTTCTGGTTTTTAACCGGTTTGGTCTGGAAGTCCTTCATCATTGTAGGTTCAAACTTGATATTTGGAGCATGAAAAAAAGGAGAATTCTGTGCATTTTCAGTGTGTTTAAAATCAAACGTTTATAGTTTCCAGTGTAGACCGACGGGTACGTTTATAAATGCCGTTTTCTGTGTTCCAGTAAAAAAAGAGGAAGACATTTGTATGAGCATCAAAGAAGAAAATCTGAGAGAAGGAACAGGAAGAGAGAAACGAAGCGAGATGGATGAAGAGCGAGAGAGAGCGATGAAGGAAAGCAGCGAGAAGAAAAGAGACAGAGACGACTACGGCAACAAAGAGGTGAAAAAAGATTCGTTTCTGTCCTCACAAGCTTGATTAACCTCTTCGTGAGGAGGCCTGTTTATTCTGCCTCCTGTCGGAAATGACTTAACCTAAAATAAATGAAGCGTATCACCACAACTACAAGGGCTGGATGTAGAATCTGGGTCTCAAAAGGAAGCTGAGACACGTGAGATGATTACAGAAGTGTCAGAATTAGGAGTCAGGAGGGTGATAGCCCCCCCACATTCACCTTAGAGACAGCATGACGGTCCAGGGATAGCCCTCCCACATTCACCTTAGAGACACCATGAGGATCCAGGGATGGGGAGGGGGGGGGGGGGGGGGGGGGGGGGGGGGGGGGGGGGGGGGGGGGGGGGGGGGGGGGGGGGGGGGGGGG
>JBBBVU010000018.1:26005898-26020608 GCA_037177055.1 Atherinosoma microstoma
ACCCCTTTGCCCTGAAGTCTGTATTCACCTTCCCCTTAGCATTTCATACATTCCCCTTAGCCCTACCCCTTAATCCTACCCCTCACCCCAAAAGAGAATCGAGACACCCCTTCGTCTCTCATAAACGTGCAAAACGAAGGTGATGGGGCTAAGGGGGAGAATTGAGATTGGGCCTAAATGTTTTACACTTTTTTCCTTTCTTTCCTTTCATTTTTAATTTTAAATCCCTAGTTCAGCCCTTTTGATTGTAGTTGTTCCTCTATAGCCATACATGATCTATTTAACACTCGTTATACTGTTATCACACCCGTGACTATTATCCAGTGTGTGAATCAGAACATAATTATAGACGTTCATGTATGAAACTGAAATAAAAACTGTTTAAAAAAAAAAAAAGTCATTAATACGACAAAAAGTCAAATACAAGAGAAAATAGATAAAAAGTCATTTAAATGAGATTAAAGTTATTCTGCGATTAAATGTATTTTTTTTCTCTCATAATATTGACTCTCACAACTATGAGATACTTTGTCAATATTTTTCATTTACAAGTGGCACCAACGGGCTTCCGTAGGATTCGGAGGGAAGAAATGACTCAAATATAGTCGAGGTTCGGCCCTGAGCCCGCTCATGTTTGTCTACCACTTCCTTCAAAGCGGCCGGTCCTTGTGGTCACTTTGAAAGGCACGAATACGACTGACCAGACCGAAGTGACCGCCGTCCGTTCTGTCCTGGCCCAGAGGGCGACTCCCTAAATGCCAGGAATTAACGCTCCGCTCCGTTTGCTTTTCCTTGCTCCGCAACTTTCAGAGGATTCATGTGGAGAGATAAAGTTGGGAAGGTGAAGAGGAGGAGGTGAGAGGACAGGGGGGGGGGGGAGTATATGGCCTTAAAAACAACAGAAAAGAAAAAAAAACGTTCCTAGGAGGCAGAAGTGGTGGAACAGAGTGAGGACTGTCATCACGGACCAGTCTGGGATGACGGATGGACCGCTGGGAGGACGGGTGTACACACAGCTGCAGAGGCTGGACTCAGACCTCATCAGCTCCACCGGATCCACAAAATAAACAAGACAAAGCTCCGAATCCTCCACTGAGTTTAACCCCCGCCACCATCTGCCCCCGTGTTTACCTCGTCTGCATCCAGCCGGGCGGGTCTTCGTCCCCGTCCCAGACAATTACAGAGAAATGTCCGGCCGTCGGACACGAGCGAAGACACGCACGTCTAAACGTGACAAGCAGAGAGAGGAAAGACTTGTTTTCATTTACACATAAAATACAGTTGGAAAGTTGTGAGTGACGAACAAACTGACCAAAAACTGAGTTTAAAAAGCTTTTAAAACTTATTTTCACTTTTCAAGTAACTTAAATGTATTTAAAAAAGGATGGAAATCATAAAAATTCATATTAAAATGTGGGAAAAAACTCAAAAGTTTAAAAAAACAAAAAAAACAAAGATAAACCTCTAACCCAGGGGTCCAGCTCTGGTCATTGAGGGCCAGAATCCTGCAGGTTTTCATTGTGTCCCTGCTCCAACACACCTGAATGCAGAACTTCATCATGCGAGTCAGGTGTGTTGGAGCAGGGACACAATGAAAACCTGCAGGACTGCGGCCCTCGAGGACCCACTTTGGACACCCCTGATCTAAACGTTGTTCCATGTGGTCATGTGTACACACATCAGAAAGAAGAAAACATGTTCTTAACTTCTGCAAAGTCAGTAAAATAAAGATGTTTCATGTCCAGCGTGCATCACAGGCCTCATCTCACAGGAAGGTCTCATCAGAATGTCCCATGAAGAATATTTTTGACTATTTAAAAATCAATGTTCGCATGTTGGAAGAGTCACAAATAAAAACTCAGAGAAATCCTCTCTACCTTCATCGGTGGAGGCATCTGGAGGAGGAGGAGGACGGGCTCAGAAATGTAGGCAAAGCACCTGGAGGGAGAAAGAAAAGACACGGAGAGAGTTAGCTTCACCGCATGTTTCTGATTTCACAATTAATGACAAATGTTTAAATTCTACACGTTTGTTTTCATGACTGAAGCTCCTCTTCCTCCTGTAATCCCTCGCTCTCCTTCCATCCCTCCATCCCAACCTTTATTGAAACCCCCCCCCAGCTGTTTGTGTTTAGTATCAGACTCTACTTGCATCAGATTTCAGCTTTCTGCTGTTTGAGAATCACCTGATGCTTTAAAGACAGCGAACAGCTGGTTTATAGGAACACTAGACATGAATATTCATGAATGTTGATTATTAATAAAGAGGGTAAAACATTTTAACCAGTTAAAAGTATTGTAACATGTCGTAGGCCCCTAATTAAACTAAATAAACTAAATATTGACAGAAGAAAGTTTTTTTTGCTGCTCTAAACATTTTCTACTGGTTTACAGCAGCAGACTCAGGAAGTCCTTCCTACCCATCAGACCATTTAACAGCACACTAGGCGGGGTGGGGGAGGGGGCACCACAGTGAGGAGTCCGGTGAAGACTTTTTTCTAACCTAGGCTGCAGCCTGGGGGCCCCACGTGTGTAGGGGGCCCCTTTTGGCCAGAAGATCTTTAACCTGAACCTCTATTGTCCCATTACAAAAATAGCCAAAACAAGGCAGCTGATTGGCTGAATGCAGCCGAATCCCCTTTACTCTAAAAAAAACATATCAGTGATGGGGACAGTGATCATCAGACTGGGAAAATGCTGCTATGTGCCATCTGTACTGGCGCAGATGGGATGTTTTGGAATGGTTTTGTTCTGGTACAGTGTAGTTCTGTCTGCCTGCATGTTGTAGGTTTCAGTCAGATATTCTAATGCATAGGTTTTCAAACCTGAGGTTGGGACCCCAATGGGGGTCATGAGATAATTTGAGAGGGTCGCTAGATAATTGTAATAATATATAGCCTACATTTATGAAATACATGTGTGTTTTATATCATGGCTGTCAGAATGAAACCATTAATGCAGAGATGAATCTGTGAAATGAGAATGTTCATTTTTGAATACATTAAACAATACATTTATTACTCAGGTCATATTGAAAATCTGAATTTGGTTTCATCTCAGCTAGAAAAAAATGATTTCGGACTTGGCCCATGACCACCGTAATCCACCAATGAGGGCAGGAATCTGCACTTTTGGTTTTCTGATTTCACTTATATATTTTGTTGCATGTTTTTATTGTTGCATAGTGTTTTGTTTGTTTTTGTGCTGCTACCGAGTCGTCAATTTCCCTCAGAGGACCAATAAAAAAGTATCTATATCTATTTATGGTGTGTTTTTAATCACTATTTTGCCTGTCCCACATTATTCCTCACCCTTACAGTATGCACCAGGCTGAATATGCTAATTAGATGAAGACCTGGGCAGGTAGCTACCAAACATGACCACTTACCGCCGTCTTGTTATTCTGGCTTCCAGGTGGAAAAACTCTGCTTCATGACTGCAGAAGTTTCATGTATTTTTCCGGCTGCAGGAAGGAAACATGAACCTGGCTGGTTACTGTCAGCAGAGTGGAGGGGCTCCCTCGAGGGGGATTCCGATAACGGTGTCGTTGAGCTTTCCTGCGTTGACCTTTACAGAACTGGACGCTAACGCAGTTTGTCGTTGCATTTAATTCATAATCACTAACCTTGTCTGGATACTCCAACCAGAAACATTTACCAGTAAAAACCAGTTCAACGTTGGTTTTCTGACCAGAAAATGTTGGTTCAAGTGTGTCAAACCAACAATATCCACATTTTTTCTTACAGCTTTTTCTTCCTCCACTAGAAACCACCACTCCGCTCCCCAGTCTGGCTGGACAGGTGTTAGTTAGTGGCTGCTAATTGGCACGTGTCCCGCTGCGCGCGCGCGGCCGCTAGCATGTAATACGTGTCTGCCGAGAGACCCGCACTTCTAGACCCCTTACCGACATTTAACGGGAATTATCTTTGTTTAATGGCAGGAGAAACACCGATGGCCACATTGTTTAATGATTGTAAAACTGCAACGGCATTTCTGGACCAGCAGGTCTTCTAGACCAGTGGTTCCCAAACTGGAGGCGGAGACCCCCATCGGGGTCGCAACATCATTTCAGTGGGCCGCCAGATAATTGTTGAAATATATAACCAACATTTATCTTATTTTTTTATCATGGCTGTTTAAATTAAACCATTAATGCAGATAAATCTATAATTAGCTTAACTTTTAACACATTAATGCATCTTGGGGGTCGTGGCTCAAAAAGTTTGGGCACCCCTGCTGTACCCCAGACAAAGCTGCCGTTTCCAGACAAAACCCAACCCAAATACCTCTTCTTCTCAAAAGTTTCACTTTTAATATCTAAACTTCTAATAAATATTTAAAAGTAAAAGTTAAGTTGCACCTAAATAAAAATACTATATAATTAATAATGATAAAAGTCAAAATTCATTGAAATAAAGTCATGATTAGAAGTCATAAAAGTAATAATTTTAAGGGAAAAAAGATTCAGATTTAAAGTAATTATGAGATAAAAAGAAAATAATCATTGAGATCAGCCATAACAGAGATATAAATTAGATAAAAAGTCAATTAAAAGAAAACATGAGATAATTATGTCATAATTATGAGATTCAAAGTAATTGAAATAGTTATAATGATCAGAAAGTCATGAGATTCAGATTCAGTCATGTGATGAGTTATGAGATTAAAAAGTCATTTACACACAATATTTACAGAAAAAGAGCAGAATCAGTTTTACTGCAAGCATATTTTAATACAAAAACAGAACAAAAAAATTGTTTATAATTTTAGTTTTTTGTTTTAATTTTACACAAGTGACTCCTGGTAAAGCTCCTCGCTCCACATCGTCTTCGTCGCACTGAAAGGAGCGCAGCATCGAAAGGTGGCGGACTTGTCTCGTCTGTCCCCGCCCCCTCCCTCAGAGAGATAATAAATAAATAAAAATCACCTTAAGATGTCTTTCTTTCTGTAATTTCATTAGTTTCATAAACTTCATCTCTTCCACCGAGACAAGGCAGAGACATCTCAGCCCTGCCGGTGACGGGACAATTGGAAAAAAGCCTAGAAGAAAAGATGCTGGGGAGGGACACAAGGAAGGAGACGCCCCCCAATCCTCTGCCCAGCTCCCCTGTCATTCATAATTGTAGTTTTCTCTACAGATGAAGGGAAACCCCTTTGGTCAGGAAACTGTCGTCATTAGCAACAAAGACAAGTGAACACGAGGCTGCAGGAGAACCAGCGAGTAAAGTTACAATTTACACACAAACCATGTCAAGAGAGCGGAGTGAGACATCTTCTCAGTACAAAAAACAAAAAAAAAACAAACAAAAAACAAAACAAAAAACACAATTTAGTAAACCATAATACTAAATCACTCTCTGCCGACGGTGATATGACATGAAAATAAAAATAAATAGATTTTTCTTTCAAGCTAAACAACAAAAAAAACTGGATTATAAATTAACCGGAAAAAACAAACGAAAAGACATTTGCAAATGAAAACTTTGCATACTCAGTGACTCAAGTCAATGACCTCTATTGTTTCCTGTAACAGACACACCTCGTGTGTGTGTGTGCAGCTGGTTGCTAATGGCAACACAGAATCGGTGGAACAGCAGAGGGAGAGACAATTAGTGCATGCTGGTTGTCGGACTGGGCGAACATGGTTGTTAACATCATGTTAGGTTACACGTCGTAGATCAGTAATGTGCTGTTAGTCGTCACCATAAAAATAGTCCCTTCTATTGCTGGGGTGTGATTTGTTCCGTGTGTCGGATTGTTACGCCGGCATGTGAGGGAACCACAGCCGGGCTGGCTGGGAGGAGTCGGGTCTGAGGTTAGCCAGACGGCGTTCCCCGCCTCCTCGGCTCGCCGCTGCTGAGACGACCGTTTTCAGGCCAACCAGTTCGAGGGGGGGGGAGGAGGGAGGGGGGGCGCGACATGGCAGTCGTTGCATATTTTCTTTTCTGATGCGTCGTTGAGGCATGAGGCCCACAAGCCAAAATAATTTACCCACAATTCTTTTCATTTTCCTGAATGTCATCAGAGTTTTTTTGTTTGTTTGTGGAGCTGTGGGGGCGGCGTGGCCCCTCCCTTCCCTTCCCTTCCCTTCCCGGCTGAAATGTGTGTGTGTGTGTGTTGTGGAAAGCAGTCCGAGTGTGTGACATAAAGTAAGGCAGCATCACATCGGTTGGTGTTTGGTTCCACGCCAGTGGGCAACTTTAGGGAGATGGACGACACTGGAAGGCAAACTGGGATCTTAAAGGGGAAAAGTCGGAGCTGACCCCCCCCCCCCCGACTGGTCTGGGACGCCCGGACCAGAACTCTTCTCCTCTTGTGCATGTTCACAGTCAGTTTTAAAGACGGGGGAAAGAATGAGAAGGAGGTTCGCTCAGATTGTCCATTTCCTTCTTTCCCCCGGAAAATATCAGTCATAGTGCATCAGACGAGTCCTCCACCAGGACGTCTGGGACGTCCAGGCCGGGACATCAGAGCCAACATGGCTGACGATGGTGTCCACTCTGTGGGTTTACTTCTTGGCAGACCCGGGGGTCTTTGGACTGGGGGTCTTCTTGGAGATGGTGGGAATCTTGGAGGGCTTGGCTCCGCTGCCGGGACGTCTGGGGGTGTCCGAAGTGTCGGAGCAGACGGAGCGAGCGTCCTGAAGCTCCGAGGCATCGGAGGCGTCGCTGCCACGGCGACTGCTGGCCCTGCTGCCGGCTCGGCTGCCGGCGCGGCTTGTTGGACCGCTGGCGGTGGACGCCCCGCGCTTCGGATCTGAGGAGGACGAAAATTATTTCATTATTTAATTGTCTTAGTCTCTAAATGAAACATATCATTTGTCCACTTATGTTTCAGCGTCAGCTGCTGGTCCATCACCATGGCGATGGACAATTTAATATTCAATAAATGATTAATATGAAATAAATACATAAATAAGAGTGAATAAAACTAAATAGATAGAATTGACGAGTTGGATAGAAACAAATTAAAGGAACAAAGGCCAGCATGGTTTGCTACAACTGGGCATGAAGGGGTTAAAGGTCAAACTTGATTCCCAGCAGCTTGAACCAACAGTAGAAACGTTTGGCGTCTCACCGGTTCGTTTGCCGGCGTGCGTCGTTCCTCCGTTCTCTCCCGTCAGCGAGCCTCGGCTCGAGTGGAAGGTCGGCCTCTTCAGTTTGGACCCGGACACCGCCCCCTGCAGGACAGAACAGGAAACATCAGCCGAGGTCAACGTCGCCGTTACCGACAGCAGCGTTCTGGTAAAAACAACAACTTTAGTAACACCGGAACAAACAACACGTTTACATGAGCCCAAACACATCTACACACAGATATTACACAACAAATGGACACTAAACACCATTACAAACACAAACTGTTAGTTTATTACAACTACATGAGTACATTAAACTGGATGGATGACTGGAGCGCCGCGCAGACTGCTACGGATTAGTTTTCACATTTTACATTGCTTTCATTTTCTTCATTGTTTATTCTACTTATTAGTTTAGACATTAACCCCCCTCCAAAAACCTTAACTTTTACATTTAATATCCAGTTAAAGCTTTTCTACGTTGATAATTCCAAGCCCGTTTTGTCTAAATTCAACTTTTAAACCTGATAATTTCCACATTTTTATTTCGCTACATCATATTTATTTTGTTCTTTCAACTCAAAAGGAAAAAGCAGCTAAAATTCTTCAGTTTGAACTTAATTTTCATATTTTCTGTCCAGTTAAAACTCTTCTATGCTGATGACTTTATGCTTTTCTAGTCTAAACTAAAATGTCAAAGTTGAAAAGTTTCCAAGTTTTAACTTAATCACATCATATTTATTCTTTTCTGACCGAAAACAGAAAATGTCAGCTAAAGTTTTTCAGTTTCAAGTCAATTTTTAGATTTTCTGTCCAAGTAAAACTTTTCTACGCTGATGACTTGATGCCCCTTTTTGTCTAAACTAAAATTTTAAATCTAATAATTTCCACTTTTTAACTTAGAAACATCATATTTATTTTCTTTCAACTCAAATGGAAAAAGCTGCTAAAATGTTTCAGTTTGAACTTCATTTTTAGATTCTCTGTCCAGATAAAACTCTTCTACGCTGATGACTTCATGCTTTTCGTGTCTCAACTTTAACATCTGATACATTTCAACTTCATCATATCGTATTTTTTTCCAACTAAACTGCTAAGATTTTCCGTTTGAACTTGATTTTTGGATTTTCTGTTGAGTTCAAACTTTTCTACGCGGATGACTTAATGGTCTTCTTGTCAAAACTAAAATTTAAAATCTGATACATTTCTACATTTCGCTTCAACACTTCGTATTTATTCTCTTCTTTTGACTAAAACACAAAAAGCAGCTAAAATCTTTCAGTTTTAACTTAACTTTTAGATTTAATACCCAGTTAAAACTTTTCTACGTTGATGATTTCAAGCCCGTTTTTGTCTAAATTCAACTTTAAAATTAGATAATTTCCACATTTTTATTCTGCCACATCATATTTATTCTGTTGTTTCAACTCAAACACAAAAAGCAGCAAAAATTTCTCAATTTGAACTTAATCTTTTAGATTTTCTGTCCAGATAAAACTCCTCTATGCCGATGACTTCATTCTTTTCTTGTCTAAGCTTTTAAATCGGATATGAATTCAGGTTTCAACTTCACCACATATTTATTCTCTTCTTTCAGTTTGAACACAAAAAGCAGCTAAAATCTGTCAAAGCAGCCAAACTGTCATTGCAGGCGTGTGCGTTAGTGCATCAGCACGTTCGGTGGCGAAGGGGGGTCGGGTGGGATGGGGAGGTGGGTGGTTGGGTGGGGTGAGTGAGTTACCTCTTGCCCAGGAGTGCTGTGGTTGTGACCGTGATCTGGGCAGCAATGGCACTTGGTTGGCGTTGGAGTTTTACTGTGTGCCAGCCAGGGCTTGGCATAGTCACGAGAGTGAGTATGGGAGGACTGAAGGGAGGAAGGGAAGGAAGGAAGGGAAGGATGGGAGGAGGCAAAGCAGTGCAGGGGGGGGAAGCGAATGTAGGGAGGAGGGAGTGAGTGAGTTTTGGAGTCAGAGGGTGGAGGTGCAGCGCAGCGTGTTGTTACGTAAAAGCAGATGGTTTTTGTTTTTTAAACGGTGAACCCGACAAAGCAGGAGGAACGTTGAAGGCGGGTTAGCAGGGTCGAGTGACAGGAACGGAGGGGGGAGGCAAAAAGATGGCAGAAAAAAAACAGAAGATAAAATAAATTTCACACGTAAGGATGTGGTGATTGTTGACAACAGGACGACAAAACAGGAAAATATGCAACAAAAATCCATAAAAACACACGAACGACGTCACAAATGGACGTTCGGCCACGAACACAGAAATGCTTTGATGCAGAACTTACACGACAAACAACAACAACAACACATCCTTCATCCTGATGACTGCATGTAGATGTGTGTTTGGGTTTGTTTCGGTGTGTCTGGTGTGTGTGTGTGTTTTTAACTTTCGTTAAAAACTTGTGACTGAGGGGAAAAAAATTAAAGAAAGAAAAATAAAAGTAAATAAAAATAAAATCAGTCCGACTAAAACATTGGACTCATCAGATGCGTGTCAACATTAGTCCGACTTCTCCAACCAACACACCGGGATGATGCGCTGTTACTCAAATGTTTCTGGCATCAAACAGACCTTTGGTGCCGTTTCATGACCCGGAAGTAGCAGAAAGTGATAAAGAAGTCAGTAACAACAGAGAATAACAGAAGATATTACGTATGTCAAGAAACATAAAGCATGCTGCAGGTCTGAAAACTACAGAACTTTACTGATCAACAAGGTTCTGATTTACTATCCCACAACAAACCAGAAGTCAAGTCAGACCCACTTCGGTCAACACAGCTCATATAACAGGATAAAGTTAGAATTAACCTCTTATACAAGCTAAATGTAGCTAAACGTAGCTTGTAGCTTCTGCAGGATCCGTTTTGTAAACGCTGGCGACAGACGGCTGGTTTAGGTGTTGATTCTGTCGACTAATAGTTTTAATTCTCAACGAATATTTTTATTGGGACAAAGACTAAAATAAAAACTAATGAAGGACAAGAACTGATTAAATGTGTCGACACTTTCACAAAGAATTAAAAACAGAAACATTCATCAGAGACGAATTTAGCTGCGTGGGAAGAGATGCAGTCGGACTTCGTGTCCACGTCACAGTTACAGACGACATCAGACAAACACCGAGTTCAGTTCAACAAGTTCATAATAATCATTTGTTTATTGACATTTTAAAGAGATTTACTCGACTGTCATTCGGAGACTTGAAGTCTTAAAACTTATAAACTTCAGGTTTTTAAGTCTTTAAACTGAAGGCTGGCCGTGTTCTGTGTTCTGTAGAAACCTTACCCTGGATGATGCGGAGGCCGTTGGCGTGGCGGGGGTGGAGGGGGCCGACGGGAGGGAGGCGCCGCTGTGGGAGGCTGAGGACGAGGAGCGGGTGGGCGAGGCGTTGCGGGAGCCCGGTTTGGAGCGGCGGCCCCGGGAGCGGAAGGGAGCCAGACTCTGAGACGCTCCTTCGGGAAGGATGAACTTCTCTCTCAGCTCCAGGTTGGTGCGACCTCGAGCTGCAGACAGACACCGAGACACGGCAGAGAAATGAGGCTGGTGGGGGCTCACAGTTTTCCTCCAGCAGGGGGCAGCAGAGGCAGCGAGCGGTGAGGGAGAGAGTCAGTGCTTCCATGGCTGCAGACGTCAAGATTGGTGCATGTTTCATTTGTGAGTGTGCACGTGTGCAGAGCAGGTGTTTGGGGGGGGTTTGGGGAATCAGAAACTCAGAAGTGAGCTTTGAGGATGTATGAGTGCAGAGTTTAGAGGACGTTAGTTAGATACGCAACGGAAGTCAGCAAGTTGTCCACATGTGAGGACAGAACCTGGAGACACACGGTCATCGCTGCAGAGGAACCTGTGCAGAAAGCAGCGCTGCCAACCTCAAACCTCAAACCCCTTTCCTTTATGTCTGGATGTAAAAAGTACTTTAAGTTAAGGTTTAAAACTCAATAAAAGACCGAGAAAAAATCCCCCTCTGGATGCTTTATGAAGACCAAACTGCTCACTTTGCTTTTTGGATTGTTGCATAAAACCCAAGCTGAGCTGAAGACGCTGACGGGATCAAGTTAGCTGCTTTCTTTGTTGCTTCATGCTAAAACAAAGCAGGTGCACTTAATTCTCAGTAATAATGTGAAAACACGCGTCCTAAAACTTTAAACCTGCCGTTAAAGGTCCGATACGTGACCTCAGGAGACACTTCAGAGTCCAAGACAAAGTGTTTTACATAAAACATTAAAGGCGAGGTCCGAAAGAAACATTAAGAATAAGAGGATTAAAAATCTCCACAACTGTTTTATCATCACGTTTCCTCTTTCTGCTCTCCATCTGATGGATGTGAACAGAAACCAGGACTTCCTGATCTAAATCTGTCCTGAACGTGGTCGTCACCACGACTCCTGGTTCCCATGAACAAGAACAAAAGAGTCGAACTCGACTTTAATTTCATGCCCCGCTTCAGGTCCAAGTTGCAACAGCAAACAGACCGAACCAAAGAAGAAGAAGAAACCAATGTTTGTGTTTGTCGCTGGTTCAGCACAATGGAAACGATGACGATGGTCTCCGGGTCTCCGACACTTTCATTGCGTATTCATCGTAGAGCGTCTGAGAGCAAAGCACAGCCACTCGTCTCTCTGGGTCAACAAGCGCTTCCTTTTCTAATTCCTGCTGCGAAGGAGCTTCTCAGCTCTGCTGCGTGGGTGGGGGTTGGAGGGAGGGAGTGGTGTGTGTGTGTTTGTGTGTGTGTGTGGGGGGGGTCATGCCAGGAGAAAACCCAGGTTCAGGGTTTCTCCCCTCTTCAAAAAGACACGGAGCAGCATTCTGGGACAGAAAGTGGTGCAGCAGCCTCAGCAGACGACAACAAGCCTGGAGAAGCCAGCCACGAAGAGAGTGAAGAGAAATAAAAACAGGAATAAAAACAGATTCTGATGGTGGAGATGGAATGGAAGAGGACAGAGGAGGAGGAGGAGGAGGGGGGCTGCAGCTTTCACGGCCATCGTCCCGAGCAACCGGACGGCAAGGCCAGTCAATCTTAACGGGTGCACCCTGCAATTACGTCCCCACTTAAAGCCAGCCAGGTGCACCCTGTAATTGTGTCCCAGCAACCAGCCATGGCGTTGGAAGCCAGCGTTATTAGAAACCCAGGCTGGCCACGCCCGGGTCTTACCTCTGCCTCTCAGACTACAGCAGGCTTTTCTGTCTGGGGTTAAACCACATCTACAGATTTCTTACGGGTTTAAAGACCAGGGATTGGCCAAGTCCTGCTTTGTTGGTGAGTGGGGGGGGGGAAGCATGAGGCAAACATGTGGCACAGACAAGACCGACACCGATGCCTCTACACACAAACCTGACACTTAGAGAGAGCACGCGCACACACACACGCACACACGCATTTATGGACACACAGGACAGCTGTGGTTAGAGATGGACGGAGATGAGGAGTGAGAGAAATGGAGCGAAAGACAGGAAGAGGAAGTGTAGATACCTCGGCAGCAGAAATAGCCAGGAGTGACTGTCACTAAGAGACACAAGAGACAACGTGAAATATCTGCATGCTCGAGGTGGGATGAACAAAGTCGTCCTGTAATCACACACACAGCTGACAACAGGGGTCCGGACCAGCTGGTCGCCCCGGAAACGTGTTAGAAATACAGAAAGACAGCCAAAAGGAAGGGGGGGCTGGGGGGTCAGGTGAGGAAGAGCAGACGTAACGTTAGTCAGGTGATCACAGCAACACAGGCCAGAACCCACAAACCAAACAGGAAGAGCAGAGCTGGACGAGCCAGAGAGATAATGAGAGAGAGAGAGAACCAGAAGAAAGAAACGACAGGCAGCTAGGAGAAAAAACGTGAGAGATAGAGAAGTCCAACCTATACGAGATGAGATGGAGCTACTGGAATCGGAGCGAAGAATCTTAAGTCCTGGATGTTGCACTGAGGAAAGAGAAAAAAGGGAGGGAGGAAGAGAAGGGGAAGGAAGAGGGAGAGAACTGAGGACCATGCACCATGCAGTACTACAGTTTCATTAAAGAATGGACAGAAACGGAGGTGGAGGGGAGAGAAACGTGGGTGTTTTCTACAGAAACAAGACAGGAAAAAGATGGTGGACTCCTCCAGGATGGACAGAGGACGGGGTCTCGGAGGGAAAGACAGAGAGATGGACAGACACGGCCACGTCGGTGGGAGGAAACGCTGCAGCGCTTCGCTGCTTCACCTGCTGACAGACAACTCCACAAACGTCAGTCAGTTCACACGTTTAACCAACGTTTGCAGGGGATCGTGTCCCCAAGCTTCGCTTGGAGGGTTCGTTCAGGTGCCGGAGCCCGACCGACGGGATCTACGAGCCCGACCGATGGGATCTACGAGCCCGACCGATGGGATCTACGAGCCCGACCGATGGGATCTACGAGCCGCTGGCTCCTCACTAGCTTTGCCCGACCGTGGCTCGTCTCACCGCCTGCTGTAGTCGAAGCTTTAAGATATAAATCTGCTTCCTCTAAAGGTTTGTTATCCGTTCGCCCCGAGGTCGTCTGAACTCTGAACTCACGTCTCTTTTCACTTTACAGACTCATTTTATTTCACTGGTTGTTTGTTTTTCTCTCCAAAACATCAGATCAAATCCAAGCAGTTCTTAAAAATCCTCAGTTTGCAGATAACCCCCCCCGCCCCCCATCAACTGCTACCTTTTAGGGTGGATTCACACCAGGAGAGTCCTCTTTGATTGGACGCGGTATTCCTGCAACGACCGCTGACCAACGAGGAAGGAGAAAACTCACCGACTGGCCGGGACTGAGGACAGGAGTCCTTCAGCCGGAGCACCGACGGCTTCATGCAGTCTGGTTTTCACCGAGGTGTTCGAGCCTGGATGTGCATGCAGCTAACCCTCTACATCACTTCCTGGATGCTCCGTTTGCTTTCACACTGCGAGCGAACCGCACCGGGACAACTCAGGAGGAGTTTCCTTTGGTCCCCACGGGGAGCGTCAGGGCACCGACACTGGGATACTGTGTCAACCTTCTGCTCCCCATCAACCCCCGAAACGCTTCAGATCTGCTGCCAGATGTTAAAGCACTGAGCAACGGGGAGGAAAATAAAGCTCTCTTCTCTTTTCTTCTTCATGGACTCTGTCAGATACGACGATTCTGAACTACTTCTTCTTTAAAATAAGAGCGAGAGGAAGCAGAAAGCGTTCTGCAGAGATGGAGCTCGGCACCTGAACCGATCTGTAGTGTCTTTTATTATTTTCCTCCTAACTGCAGAATCAGTCAGGCTCCTGCAGGTTTGCGTGACAGAAACACGTGGAGACGGGGTGGGAGGGACTTTCCATGTTCGTGTGTGACCTCGCTCACCTCTGCACGGATCGTTCTTCACCAGGAACTCGTCCAGAGCCATCCAGCCGCCTCCCACTCTCACCATCACCGTACTGCGCAGGATCCTGACCAGACGAAGCTGCTGAGAGTCGCCGAACTGGGGGGGGGGGGGTAAAAAACCCTGAACAATGTTCCGCCGAACGTCATCTCCCCTGCCAAGATCGGAAAAGCCAACGTCTGAACCCCAGTCACGAATCTTTATCTGGGGGGACGTTTTTTTTTTTGAAGAGAGGGGGGGGGGGGGGGGGGGGGGGGGGGGGGGGGGGGGGGGGGGGGGGG
>JBBBVU010000018.1:26049048-26060992 GCA_037177055.1 Atherinosoma microstoma
GGAGGAGGGGGGAACTGCAATTTTTGGCACTTCCGCATAGGCTTCATTTTTTCGAACGGGAGGTTGCCCCTTGGTCTAAAGATGCATTAGTGTGATCGATTAGTTTTAGTGAGTTTGATGTAATTAAATCTCATATTATGGCTGTTGTGTTTATGTGTTTATGTAATACCTGAGAAAACATTCGCTCTAAAGCAGCATCAACGGAGGAAAACTCCTCAGATGTGGACTGGAGGCAAATCAGTAAAACTCCGACATCCAACTCATGAAGAGAAGATAAACGCATTTTTCATGAAGTGAACAGTGTGTGTGTTATACATGTGATCTATATTTAGCCGTCTTTAGTGAAGCTAATAAGGTTGGGAAGATGAATAACTGCAGACGGAGCGAGGCCAAAACATCACTGGAGGACAATCCATTTCTTAATCAGGACAGATGAGGAGCGTGTTGGTTGTTAATGTGCACACAGAGCTTTACTGATGGAAGCTGCAGCTGGGATCTGCCTGCTGCACCAAATACAAGACAACCAAAGAAAGCGGGAGGATGCAGGAGGTTCCTCTGGTTAAATTATAAACGTTCTCACTGGAAATAAAAGAGTTAAATCGAAGTGAAGCGGATTCACCGGCTGTGAGCGACAAGCAGCAGGACAGAAGGAAAAAGCTGAATTTAACAGCACTGCCTACACAACACTCCTCCTCTCTCTTCCTGCCGCTGCCCTCGCCTCTCTCTCTCTCTCTCTCTCTCTTCCTGTCTTTCAAACCTCGTCCTTCCTCGCTCACCTTTCTCTTTTTAGTGAAACAAGGGGATGGGGGGGGAGGGGATGGGATGAACTGTTTCCAAACCAACCTTAAAATGGAGAAAACCGAGGCTTTGTTTTGGGTAAATCTTTCCCACGGGGATGACGAGGGTGAACAGTGGAATAAATCCCGTCTGAAAGGATACAAACGTGGGCTGGAACCGTCCCGTCCACCTGTTCTCTGCCGCTCCAGCAGCTTTTATCTTTTATCTTTCCCCTCTCTACCTTCATTCACAGGGTTTAAATACTTTATTTGTGGGAGTTTTTGTAAAATCAGCTGCTTATTTTCACCTGGATTTCAGAGCTTTGCTGTGTTGTATTCTCTTTAAAAATGTCTAAAAACACCTCCATCCAGCTCCAGATGGAGATCAATGTCTTCCCTCTTTAGCTTTCATGCTGCTTTGTGTACCTGAAAACAGCCCCCCCCTCTCGCTGCCATCCTTCGCTGGTTTATCCCGGAGGCGGATGTTCACAACCAGAATTATCACATCAATCAAAACAAATGTACGAGCTGCAGACCTGAAGCCACCTGGTTGCTTCTTCCTCTGCCTGCATGTTTGTTCCAACCACTTCAACAACTACAACACATAAAAAATGTTGTTTTCTCCATAATTAGAGTCATTTTAAAGCATAAATTGAGACATTAATCTACCAGTCTTCCACTAAACGAGCTAAATTATCCCTTAAAAATTTAAATCTGGATCATTTAGGATCAAATTAAAGACTTAAATGCTGCAGCAACAACTGGTCTGTAGGTAAAGTTTCCTCGCTTCAGTTCATTGAACAGCATGGAAAGTCAGTCCATCTGTCTGTCTGTCTGTCTGTGTGTGGACGCTGTGCTTTAAAATGAGCTGCATGTTAATCCAGAGACCTTCTGCTTGCATCCGCCTGCCAGAAAAGCTCTCTTATCGTGGCGTTGAGGCCTGATGCAGAGCTACAAGGTGCTTCCTGGTGAAAACATCGGCTTCCTCCGACGACTAACCTCCCCGCCGCCTGTCACAAGCCTTTTTTTTTTTTTTTTTTTTTTGTCTGCTGCTTTGTTCAGCTTGTCCCGATCCCGTTTTATCTTCCACGTTGGCCACATCATCCCCTTTTCAATTCATTTCTACAGCAGCTCCACATGAAAACGGCCTCGTGTTTGTTTTATTGAATGCTCTGGGTTTGCATTGCAGGCTGGGAAAGACAAACACGAAGGACAAAAGAAAAGAAGTCCAGTCAGAGTGCTGCGGGACATTCTTATCTGATATCTAAGTTTATTTTCCCCCGGACAACTTCACACAGCGTTAGTGTAATCATGTTGGCAGAGGCTGCCCCGTCACAGAGCCGCAGTATTTACCTCTCACCTCCTTATCTCTGCAACACAACCGGCCAAGCATGGAGGAGCGGGGGGGCGGGGGGCGTAATGAGAGAGTCAGCAGAGGACGGATGAATGTGGGGGGATTTCATCACAACAAAACATGCACACAAAAAAAAGAGTCACATTTCCAAATAGTCTTCCCTGATTCGCTACCGCAGAGGAAATAAAGGAGCCAGTGTTTCTGGGCTGCTGATGTGCTTTTTATTTCTCAGAGACACGAGACATGTCCATTTTGAGGAAATCTTTGTGTAATGAGACGTTTGCTTTCCTGTGCAATAATAAGCCAATCAAAATTCTTCAAGCTTTAACTTATTGTGCAGAAAATGCACGAACGTGGAAAGATGACGTGTGTTTTACTGGAAAGCCTCGATTTACCAGTAATTCTGCAGAAAATCTACAAACCAACATTTCTGTTGAGACAAAGTGAAGACGCCAACTATAATACCTACATTTAGACCTGAGCTCAACCCTTAAAACTCGGGGCCATTTTTCCTATTTTTTTGTACGCCTGTTTATTTTTTTTAATGTAAAACATCAACCTTTTTATTTCCAGCCAACTTGCAGACTTTATATTTACAGCCTTAGTTGTGAGATTATGAGGCTAAAATGATGTAACATGAATATATGAATAGATATAGCACCATGTAGGCCAACCAGAACAACAAAACAGAATTTATTACTAACACTACCTTGTAGAAAAAACACACAGATCAACAGTGACCAGGAGAAAATATATTTCTACCTCCTATCCTCACAAAACCAACTCAGCTGCTTTTTGGTGCCACTGTGCACCAAACACACCTTCCAGCCATAGAGGAGCATTATTTTTGCTCTTTTCAGACAGACACAGAACTTTCCGGCCACTTGGCGACTCCTGATTGGACATTACCATCAATTTAAGCTCTCTGATGGGTGGAAAGTTTGACAGGAAGTGGCTTCATTAGAATTTCTGGGTCAAAATCGAGGTCTCTTAGCAACATAGTAGTGACCGTGATCTTTTCTATTAGGAAAATGTGATAAATAATGGCGTTATCATGGATCACTCATTGTGGATTTACTACAGAACTTTCTAACCTGCAGAAAGTTGCATTGTTTCAATTGACGTCATATGATCTCAGCTCCTTTTCCTTGACGTATGAGCTTCTCTTTCACTGTCTAAGCAACTTTCGTCCTCAGGTCAACCCTGACGTTTCATCCGCATCTCTCAGGGTCAACGCAACATCTGATTGAATTAAACCGAGGCCGGAAAGAACAACCAGAGGTCGACTGATAACACAGGCAGACACTGAAATCTGCTCAGAGTCAAATGTACTCGCGGGGGGGAGAGAGTAAACAAGCCGTCACTGCTGAGTCCGAGCAGGATCGTGTGCCTGATGGAAAATATAATGTAATAACAGACGGACAATAGAAAGAATCATCCTCATGAGACCAGGCGCATCAGTGACCGTACACTGTTTATAAATGATCAGAACCGATCATAATCAAGTTTATCTGCCTTGCTGGCATATTCTGAATTAGGTCAACTGGTTATAGAGGAAATATCTCATAAAAAAAGAATAAAATTAAGAGACAAGATCGTCTTTGAGCAAGAACAAGACGAACTATACCAGCCAAAATGAACTTGAGAGGGAGAAAGTGTCCCGTTTCTTCCAAATCCTTTCAAATTTTCAGTCATAATCAACTGTAATGTTGTTAAAAGGACAGTACTCTTTTCAAGAAGCAGCCTTGCAGTCAACTGAGCCGCAAAAAAACGGCTAAATTAAGTCTGTGACCAATAAAATCAAAGGAAATCTAGGTCAAACAAGCTGACACACGCACACCTTAACATGCAGCTCGCACAGTTCATGACACAAACAAGTCGTCTGCTGGGAACAGAGTTTATAGAGCATCCATCCCACATTACACAGCTGCAGTCGTGTGCACACAGAGACACAGATTACATTCTCAAATCTGACCAAACAGAAAGATGTCCAGAAGTCTGGCTCCGAGTGCAAACACACCCTCCACACACACGAACCAGGAAACGTCAACGCAGCGCGACTTTCTGCCCTTTAACGTAGCACACGTAACGTAACACATGGCCTTCAAGTTGTAAACCCAGCTTTTTACACAAGAAATATGAGCATGCATATCAACACTCACTCACACCCACAAACACACAACCAGCCTGAGGGTAGTTTCCTATAAGTAGCCACCCCCCCCCCCTCAGCTTCATATTGCAATAATCTAAAGCCCCACTACTGAAAGACAACTAGCTAATTATGGCGTCTACATAACTTCACCCCCCCTACATTTTCCATGCTATGTCTACAGCAGTTATTCTCAACACTTTGCTACCTGACCTATTCCCCCCCCCCCCAATGCTTTGTTTCCATTTGCTCACACGTACACATTGCACATATTTACTGGGTTAAACAGATAAAACACCAGAAGCTATGTGGTCCAGTGTTACTTGGGGACACTATCTGTTTTAGTGCTTTTACTTGAGGCCATATGCTGTATATAGATACTACCAACACCTGTAAGATGCATTATTCTAGCAGAGAATGAAAAGCCTACCTCTGGCTGCGTCTCAGAGTCCAAACACGCTGATTCAGGTGATTCGTTTTCCACTTTGGAGCTATGTTGTGATTCTAAGGGAAAGTCTGTGGCCCCCAGCGAGGGTCCGTCCTCCTCAGGCCCACATGCTTGTACCTGAATCGTCTCTGGCTGAGTGAACAGGCTCTGTAGCAAGTCTGGCTCAAGCTGGTCCCAGACCTGGTCTCTGGACATGGCCGGAGGAAAGTCTAGAGCCGAGCCATCGGACTCCCAGTCGCTGTCGCCGGTCATAGACCCCAGGACAAACTCCACCCCGTCCACCCCTGACTGGGTCCCCTCCGAGTACGAGTCCAAGTCCAGCTCCTGAGCGTCCTCGCAGACTGAGCCCAAGTCCGACGGGCCGGGGTGGGGCCGCTCAGGTGCTGCCATGTAAACAAAGCTGTCAGCAGAAATGAAGGATCCCTCCTCTTCCTCTGCATCCTGGCAGCGGGGCGGTTTGGAGACGGGACTGGGAGGAATGGAGTCTCCAAGTGGAGAGGGGGGGGAGTCATTGGGGTACTGGGGTGGTGCAGACACAGCCAGGTAAACAAAACTGTCTGAGATCACAAAGGCCTCAGAGTCTTTAGCATCCAAACCTGCACCACAGGAGGAAGGAGGAGCTGAGTCTGTGTGCTGAGGGGGGGCGAGCAGAGCAGAGTCTTCCTCTGATGCTTGTTCGGGCACGTCCAATCCCGAGGCTTCGTCCGAGGAGGCGACTACAATCTGAGTCTCTGACACAAAGCAAGTCTCTTCTGTGTCACAACTTATTTCCATGGAAGGATTGATGGAGTTGGAGGAGACGGACTCTTCTTGACAGGAAGTGCGAGTGTCAACATCCTGTGTACATTCACAGTCGATTTCTTTTTCAGTCATGTGCTGAGGCTCAAGGGAGTCGTCCACCAGAACTGCCTCGCTGCTGTCCAAACTTGGCTCAGATTGATCGTACACATCCCACTCTGTACCCAGCTCCTCGTCCTCTTTTGGCTCCCCTTCATCCCGCTCCGCATCCTCCTCCACCTGCTCCACCCCCTCAGCGTACGGGTTCAGAGGACTGCGAGGTGGGGAGGAGGCCACCTCTTCATAATGCCCTCCTTCGTGCTCTGACGATGCACCACTGTCCAGGTCTGTTTCAGTCTGTGTGGGTCTCTCGTGTTCACAGTCTGTCCCAGTGACGTTGCCCAGTCCAGTTCTGTCTGGCTGGGACATGTGGACACCGCTGGAGTCTGACTCCAGCTGCTGACCCAAAGCAGAGTCTGACGGGTAACTCGTCTCTTCTTCCTCTACCTTTGCCTCATCCTCGTTATAACTAAAGTCACATTCTTCATCAATGAAACCGTGCTCCGTTTTATGGTCTTGTATTTTCATCAGATCAGAGTCTCTGACTTTCTCTAAGTGCTCAGAGAGCCTCGAGTTGGAGTTTTCTGTAGTGTTTTCTAAGCTAAGTGCAAAACTATCAGGCTCTGAAGAGCTAACTGCATCAAAAGGAAGAATTCCTTCAAAATCCACCCAGGCAGTGTTTGCTTCTTCCTCTTTTTCCTCGTCTTCTTCCTCTAAACAGGGAAGAGAGTATGGATCACAAAGAGGCTCGGGGTCAACGCTCATCTCCTCACCCTCCTCTCCCTCTTGGCACTGCCGCTCAAGCTCAAGAAAGAGGTCATCTGATTCAGCACCTGAGCTGGGGCAAGGTGAAGCACTGGGGGCCCTGGGGCCTCCAAACCCTGTAGGGGGAGTCAGTACAGGCCAATGCCCAGAAGACCCTGATAAATCCCATCCCTCTGCCTCCAGTGTTTCTTTATCCCAAGACTGGTCAATTATCTCCCTGCTCTCTAATTTAAGAACTGCCTCCCACTCTCTTTCCTCTCGGCGAGCTCTCTCCTCCTCTACTGAACCCCTTTCTTTTTGCCAGCCCTCCTCCACCTCTATCGTTTGCTCGCATTCGTCCTGCTCCTCCTCTTCGAGCTCCTCGAGTATCCTGCGCTCGTCCTCCTCAAATTTGAGTTCGGAAGCAGTGCGTTCTCTGAGGTCCCCGCCCTGAGCGCCCCATCCAAGCAGCCCCTCTTCATCCCCCTCATGACTGACACAAGGGGACAGAGGCAGACCTCCATATACTATCCCCTCTTCATCCTTCAGGAAGGGGGACGGGGGGTCTAAAAGGTAAAGAGACTCTTCATCTGTGTTGTTATCCTCACCTAAGAGTGGAGGCAAAGGGGGGAGTACAGGGAAATTATGTCTCAAGCTGACCTGAGTCCTCTTCCCTGTTGTTATGCTGCGAGGCCACGTCCGGGCCTTGGTAGGGGGGCAGAAGACGGGTTTTGGTGGGATGAGAGGGGTGCTATCCTGGTCCTGGTCGAAAAGAGGAGAGTCCCTCTCTGAATCGGAGGTCTTAATGGCCTCAAACGTCTCCTCTGGGATGTGCATAATTGCAGCTTTAGAGGAGCTGGCAGTCCGTCGATGCGCCTCTCGTTTTCCGTCCACCTGTCGAGACGTACTGGGGCTATGCTGTGGTGTGCTTCCAGACACCTGGGGTGCTTGAGTCCGGTTGAAGGCGGCTAGCTGCTCCTTTGAAGGAGATGGTGCATGAGTCTGTTTCTTCTGCAGCACAGGGTGAACCTGTTTTTGCCTGCTGAGAGGATGCTGCAGGAGAGGAGGAGGGCTTACTGTGGGTGTTAAAGCGGGTGAGGTGGAGACAGGGGGAGTGTGGGGTGCAGATGATAAAGGGGGTGGGGTGTAAGGAGGTAAGGAAGGTGTGGAGGAGGTAGGGGTTGATGGAGGGAGGAGGGAGGGAATGGTCTGTAGAGGAGAGAGAGGAATCCCTGCTACAGACATACGTTTCTCCGCTCCTTCAGAAAGGGAAAACTCCAGTCTTTCTGCAAACTCTGGAAAACTTGGGGGCATAAAAGCTTTCCAAGAGCGCCTGTTGGGATTGTCCTTCTTATCTCCACCTTGAAGCCGCCTCTTGGACACTGCAGCCACCCCACCAGCTCCAGAGGAGGATGGAGCGATGGGCAGACCCGAACCTACGTTACAGACGAGCGGTGACATAATCTGAGGATCACCAGTTAGCTTTAAGGCATCAAAGATCACCCTCTCGTCCAGTTTCTTCACTCCTCCAGCGTTATCCGCACTTCTGGAGACAAAAACACCTCCTAACTCCGCTCCAATGGTGCCGTTGCTGGATATTGTACTTCCTTCTCCCCTAACCTCCCCTCCAGATCCTAGTGTACTCCTCGAAGGTTGGCACAGTTTGGTCCCTTGGTCAATCTGTTCATTGATGCGCATGGTATCATAAATGGATCGCTGGGGGACATAGCAATCCTCTATGTAAGCTTCATCTTCATCCCCCTTTCCAAGGCAGCGGGGGCTTTGCCTCAGACAATCAGGACGGCTCAGAGGCTTCCCCATCCCGCCTGCTTAGTTGGCACGTGAAGAAATCAGTCTGTAAACGGTGAACAAAAAAAGTGGATCTATGTGGAAAATTCTGTCCCTTGCCTTCAATAGCCTTTAGATTAGACAGTCCATGCGGCTGCACTCAACAAATCCTTCAGGTTTCACATTGTAAAAAAATATTCAAACATTGTCCATGGTATCATTTCCACTTGCCATTTCTCTGTCCTTGCTATGTCACCTCAACAATCGAGCATTTCCTTGGTCTTTCCGAGATGCTGTGTGGCATCAGCGAGGGAGTAAAAAAGACGGCCCTCCCCCTCGGCACCATATTAATCACCAGTGATGTTTATTTTAAAGGCTGTTAGGAATGAGAGAGGTGGAGGGATGAACACACGGAGGAAAGGAAGGGAACAGTCATCATCCCCACGTCTGAGAAGTCCAAAGTCCACCGCAAAGTGAGCGACGAGCAGATAACATCCCTTTGTTTTACTGTCAGAAATGCAAAGCACTTCCCTCTCCTTCATATTTCACGACACCAACAACAATCCATTTCTTGACTCCTCTTTTCCTCCCCGTAAAGCTCCTGCCTCCTTCCTTCCTTAGTTTCCTTTCTTCACTGTGGCACAACAGGAAAAGGCAGCGAGAGCTTGGACAACTTCGGCAGATGCAGCGAGAGGCAGGCAGGGAAGTGTAAAAGTCTCCTTTTAAGGTGAGAAAACCCACTCTGGGTTATATAAAAGAAAGGCTGCGTGGGGTGCAGTGAAGAGAAAAATACAACTCTGTGGGTACTTTCGTCTTCCTTTGTTCAAAAATCTTTCTTGCAGTAAATTAAAGGGCAAAAATAAAGGAAATGTTTATCCCTCAGAGCTTCCTGTGAGTCAAGGAAAAAACAAGAGAAATATGGAAAAAGGGATTCCTTTACCGAGTCACGGCCGTTTTGTGGTTGTTTCAAAGTTCACACAGCTTCGTGCAACACATCCATCGTTCATCCAACGGTCCGGTATTTTAAAAGAAAAAAAAAAAAGACTAAATCCAGAACAAAGACGGGGAACAATCTGCTTCTGCGTCAAGAAATCCCCATCAATGCCTCAAGTCCTTCCTTTTATCTTGAGCTCTCTCTCTCATCCACAGCTCCAGGGGAGAGGTGGTACAGTTGATCCAACGCAGGCTGGCTCATAGAGGGGGTGAGGCTGGAGTGAAAAAGGGCATCAGGGGGTAGATAGAAAGAAAAAAAACAAGAGAGGAGGAGGAGGAGGGGGGGTTGTGGTCCTGGACCAGCCAGGCAAAGCAGGAAGGAGAGTGTGGTAGAGCAGCGAGTCGTGGGACTATTTCCAGAGGGCAAAGTCCCAGACAGCCCCTCCAGCTCTAGTCCAAGCTTTGCTTTGCAGGAAGAGTCTTCCCCCGCGCAGGCAGCAGACAATCCTAGGACACGCTGCCTTTCCAGCTCTTTCTCCTCCCGACTCGCCGCTGAGAAGGAAACAAAGTGCCACGCAATCCCGGCTCGTCTCTCTGAAACCTTCCTGCTTCCAAGCTTTGTTCGCCGCTTCCCTCTCCTCTCCTCTCCTCTCCTCGTCTCTGCCGCTACACAGCTGAAATGCTTTGCAGCTGCTAAAAAAAATCTCCCTCTTTTCCTCTCACTCTCGCTCTCTCGCTGCTCCCCCCTCGCCTCCCCCTCTCCCGACCTCCCTCCCCCTGCTCGCTTGCTGTTTGTGTTTGAATTCAGCTCCGTTTGTTCGGTTTCCTGCACTGGTATTAAAACACAGGAAGTGCTCCGATCACGCTGGTTTCCTCTCTGCCCCCCCCCCTCTCACGACAAAAAAAAAAAAAAAAGGAAAAAAAACTGACGGAGAGGTTGAGGGAGAGAGAGAAAAGTGGCAGGGTGCTAAGAGGAGGCGTGGAGCCAGAGAGAAAGGGAGTTGTGCTGAGGAGGATTTTGCACATTAACAAAAAAAGTGTGCAGCCAATTATTCCACGCTGAGCGTTAAAATGCTTTAATATCTGATCATTTCAGCCAGATGAGGGGTTGCTTCAGGCAGCCTGCACATAACAGAGTATCTCATTAACTAATCTGGCCACAGAAGCCAGATCTGGCATTGTGAGAGTAAAAGAGAAGGAAGCTAGCCATGTGAGATGCTACATTCATCACAGCTTTGTAATCCACTCTTAATACTCTGGAGGAAAACCTCCTCCTCCCCTCTGGAGGACAAAAACACCGTCCGCAAAGAGTAAAAACGATACAGAGCCAAAGAAAAAGAGAGCAGGGAGGCATGGAGGTAGGCAGGGAAGGGGTGGGACTGTTAGCCGACGGCAGAGAAAGAGGCTTATCAGCTATTTTCCCCCCTGAAGCAACGGTCCAGGCGGTGGGAAGACAAGGAAGTTTCTGTCACTCCATTATTTCCTCCATCCTCAGAGTTTCTCTCAGACTTCAGGAACAAAGTGTTTTCTATCCAACAGAGGAAAATAAATATGGAAAAGAAAAAGTCTGATATTCACATGCTCCACTTGTGCATTCCCGTCTGTAACCCAATCCGGCTGAGGAGTGGGTGGGTGGGTGTGGGAGGGAGGGAGGGAGGGAGGTACAGAGGGGCCAAAAGGAAAAGGGGCAGAATACAAAAACCAGGAGAGGAGGAAGAGGAGGAGGAGGTGAGGGGGGACACCGGCAAACATGGCAACCTGCAGGGAACTTTAAACCACTTTGTTTCCCTCTTCTTATCCAGACTTACAGACTTCTCAGGGTCTTCCTCCTCCTCCTCCTCCTCCTCCTTATCCACTCCTCTGTTTGTTTAAAGCTGATCTCTCTTTGCCTCATAGCACATTTCCACCATTCTCTCTTTATCAACTGTTGCACAGAGCAACTCGTGGCCTGCATGACAAATATGCCAAATACTCCACTCTTTCTTTTTAAACAGCCCCCCCCCCACCCCCACACACACACCACCCCCCACCCACCCCCACCTCTGTCAGTTGCACTGCAGCTGTCACTGCCTCGTCCAAGGCAAACGTCTTCATAGAAACAAAAGGGGTTTGTCTCCGGCCGGCTACACACCCCCACACATGCATGCAAACTCTCGCGTGACCTGCAGATAACTGACAAGCCTCCTTACAGAGACCACACCATTCAAGTGCTCACAGATGTGGGCCACTCACCAGGACAGATGCAGGGGGGGGGGGGGGTTCAGAGAGAAAGACTGGAAAATATCTGCCTCATGGCAGAGTCGACTTCTTCACCTCTGATCATCTGGGCCCCACCTCTGCTGTGACTTTGTCATTCATTCACTTCTTAGTCGTCATGGATGTTTAAAGAGGCAAAACAGACATGAATCTAATAAAAAAAAAAGGGGGGGGGGCTCAGATGGGAACTGAGGGATCTAAGGATTAGCGGTTTAATTTTCCCAGGGGGGGGTTGCAGAAAGTTGCTGCCACGTCGCTGCTGCACACACTAAATGGCCTGTTATTTACACACGGCGCTGCTGGCGGGAGGCTGGAAACCACTTAATGGAGCTAAGTGACACAAACACAGGTGGAGAGCATAAAGTGTTTGTTATTGACTTTTCTGGGTCATTTATTCACTCATTGTGGGGGGGGAAGCACCTGTTGAGGGGAAAATTAACTTTTTCTTTTCTTCCTCTGTCCCACAATCGAGTAAATCTATAATCCAGATCTGCCATTTTCTTCCTCAACATCTTGTTTTTCAATCTCTCGCCGTCTGTCTCGCCCCCCCCCCCTCTGTGGTAACCCGGCAGCGGGGGAAAAAGAAAAAAAAAAAAAAGGCGCTGCCATCTCTTTCTGTCCTCACACACCCTCTCAGGGGTAGTTTTCTATTAACCAGC
>JBBBVU010000018.1:26082675-26096975 GCA_037177055.1 Atherinosoma microstoma
TACATAAATAAAAAAGAAACCAGGGGGACCAAAAGAGCAAAAAAATGACTTAATCAACGGATTCAGACTCGTAACACCGTATTTTGAGACTAAACCCTGCAGATTCCTACCTGGTTCTGGGTCAGAGCGTCTTGTACAGCCTGCACCGTGGGCTCAACCGGTCCAGGGTTCAGCACCAGCTTGTCCAGCCAGCTCAGCAGACCCTTCAGACCCTCCTGGACGCTGACAGACTGCGCCACAGCCGTCTGCAGCTGCTCGGCCCGTTCCGACACCGACGCAGAGAGGCTGCCGAACCGCTTCTCCAAACCATCTAAATAAAAACATTCAAGTTGTGAGAAGCGAACCGAGTACGGGTCCCTGTGAGGGTCACGTGCTCCGTGACCGGAGGATGGAGTCACCTGCTGCACACAGGATGTCCACGGCTTTCAGAGAAGGAGATTCGTCCGTGCTGACCAGGTCTCTTCCGGCTCTCTTCACCTTCTCCAGCTGCACCGAGCGCTCCGCCAGCTCATCCTGAAGCAGCTGAAGACACAGAACACGGCTCGGTTCAGGATTCTGCCTCTCGTTTAGTAAATCTATGTAAAAGCTGGATACTCCACCTGTACTTGTCGCAGAGTGTTCTGTAGGTTCTGTGGGTCTGTGTCCCCGCTGGACTTGGCTATGGTCTGGTTCTGCTCCTGAGTGCTGAGCCAGGAGTGGAGGGACACCACCTCATCCTGGTACTGCTGGTATCTCTCCAGCAGGCCCGACAAACGGCCGCCCAGCTCTGTCGACTGCACGCAGATGACGATTTTAATCATTTAGACTCTTTTAAAAGGTTTTCAGAAAACACCCCGGTGTCCTTTACCTTGGTGTGCAGGGTGGTGTATCTGTGGTTAGCATCCTGCAGCCTGTCGGCTACCAGCTGTTTGGTGCCGTCCAGAGCCGGGTCCGATCCGCCGACTTGCTCCAAAACTCCTTGAACAGAGTCCAGAACCTTCTGACCGGAGATGGAGACGAAGCGCAGGTCGGCCTTGTGGCAGATCACGTCCTCTGCAAGCTGGAAACACAAACATCTCCCGGTCAGCTGTAGATTACGCTCACATGCACGGCCTCGCAAACATGGCCGCCTGCATTTCACGGCCATTCTGACTGTGCATGGGACAAATAAACAACTTGAGACTTGGAATTACTTTTTAATGGTAAAAAAAAAAAACACATTTAATTCTTGAACAGAGCAGATTCCTGGAATTCCAGGAATCCGTGGGAAGAAACGTGTCATGTAAACATCTAACGGCTGTGATATCAGGGGACTCTGGAGACAATGATCTCAAACTGGCTGAGGGGAGTTTCTCAGGAGGTCGCAGATAAAAAAGAAAAAAAAGTGTGTGAAGTCACATGTTTAACCGTTAAAGGCTTGTTGGCTTTAATCTGAGCTTAAATGAGGGGAAAGACATTTCTCAGACCATTTACTGCAACAACAGGAGCCCCGCGGGTCCTTTTAGGGTTCTTACCCAAACAGAATTGATTATTTCTATTGTGTGTAATCCATCTTGGTATGAAAATAAAGCGAACAAGCGTGAGATTTCATCAGAGGCGGAAGCATCGTGCCGCTGAGGTAACGTAAATGAGGACGGAACATCGGAAAAAATGAAGGATTTTCTCTTTGCCTACATTTATTTCCTGCATGTTATCCTACAAAACGCCTCTGAATGTTTACGGCAATGGAGAAAATACTTTAACATTAATCTGTGCAAAGATTCCCAGAGCTGAAGTGAAACAGAGGAAAGTTACGGAGATTTTAGAGAAGAGATCGTTCAGCATTTTTCAGTGAGGTCCTCCTCATCCCATGAGGAATCTGGGACACACAACTCTGTCCCGCTGTCCTTAAAGTCATCTCCAGCACTTCTTCTGTACTAGAGTGTTTCTTTTGGGATATCATTTCATCCAAAACAAGGTAAGAAGTGGACAAAAAACACTTAATAAAAAAAAAAACTGTCCAGCTGCTGTTAAATAAAGGCCACTAGAGACCAAATATCTATTTCTAAAAATAGGAAGAAATACAGTTTGTACTTCCTGTCTGGTACGACGGCTGATTTACATGATTTATCCTCATTTTACGAGCCAGCAGAATTACACTGACGTCACCATGGTTACATCCATCTCGCCGATCATCAGCGGCGAGGACGGAAATATCCGAGACACAGAACGCCTCGTGCCTGCCTTCGTCCAATCAAATCCATGTAACCGAGCAGAAAATAGTCATTTTGGACGGGAAACTGTTCTAAAAGGACTCTGGGAGATGGAGTTTTTCAGTAAAAGTAGTTTTATCCTGGTGTATGCAAGTTTTAGAGGCCAGACAGTAAAGACATGAGGTGAACAGGTGGAGCCATAATCTGTGTTTGCATCTTCCTGCAGACTTTGTTTTCCTAACTATGTTTAGTGGCGACAGAAACGGTTTTAATGAGCTTTTATCTGATATTCTGGCCTTCAAGTGGACACAAGCAGCCTGTATTCACAAACTGGATGTGAACCCTCATCGTTGGGGCTTAAGGGGTTAACCTGATGTGATGTAACCTTCTAAATATCCGGAGTGTGATGTTTGGAGGAAGCCGTGCAGAGTTTAAGCTGCTTTGTTTGGATGGTAAAGTAAGATTATAGAGCTGATAATCCCCCTGCCTACATCTGCAGGTCCTTCCTCCCAGACAGGTGTTATAGGAGGAAATGTAAGAGAGGAAGTTATCTCCCAGGTAACGGTCCATGGGGGGGTGTTTTTCTGACCTTTCTGTGCTCCTCCAGCCTGTCCTTCAGTCCTTGTGCATCCGTTTCTCCTTCCCCCAGAGAACGAAGCTCCTGCTCACTCTGTTCCAGCCAGGTGCCCAAACCTCCGTGTTCCTGGAGGAATTTAGTCAGCTCGTCCTTCAGAGCCTCGGACTTCCTCAGACGGTCCTAAAACCAGCGGTTCCAGTGAAATAATGAGTTGTGGCCGAACTGGGATCATTTACAGTCTGAGACTCCTGGACGGGGGTGTGTCGGGTCTGTACCTGGCAGCTCTGCAGCCGGTCCTGGTGCTGGGCCTGCAGCTCGTCCAGGGCGGCTCGGAGGCGCCGCTTCTCCTCGGGGGGAAGCGTCGAGTCCGGTTGGTCCAAAAGGGAGCGAGCTGATTGGCTTACCTGCAGTAACTGCGCCTGCTGAGCCTGGAGCTGCTGGAGCTCGGCCTGCAGGACAAACCAAAAGGTCAAAGGTCAGAACTTTAACTCCAAATACCAGAAGCTACCATCAGGGGAAGATTTTAACCTGCAACATCTCTGTGTGTGACATCACGGCGCCCTCTGGCTGGGAGTAAAGGGAATCGGTTGCATCCCCAGTGGCTCCAGGTCTAGATCCAGGTCCAGGTCCGCTCCTGCCAGGCTGGTTTAGGGAGGTCAGCTGGTTCAGAAGAGAGTCTATCTGGGTTTGGGTCTCCTGCAGCTCCTCCTCTGCCTTCGCCTGCAGACAGAAGAAGGGAAATAAATCTAATTATTCAAATGATCACAGCCTTTAATGAAGCTTAAATAAACCTGGAAAAACCTCTTAGAAACGTGTGTGTGTGTGTGTGTGTGTGTGTGTGTGTGTCCTCTCACCCTCTGAGTGTTCTGCTGCACGGTGGTGCTGATGGCGGTATCCAGCTCCGACACAGACGTATTGGCTGAATCTTTCAGAGCGTTGTACTGCTCCTTCATCCTCGCCAGCGTCCTCTGGAGCTTCTCCTTCTCCTCGGGACTCAGACTTTCTCCTCGCTCGGCCAGAAACTCCTCCGCAGACCGGATGGCCTCGGCTATCCCCTCGGCTTTACTCTGCAGGTCCTTCTGGACTTCCTGCAGACGGTGAAGCCGCAAGTTGAAGTCTTAATGTTATTGATAGTTTCTTTTTATGAACACACACTCGGGTCCGGACGCCTCCTCCCTGCTTCCACACATCACAGTAGCTTCCTACCTTCAGCTTCTTCTGCTTCTCCTGCAGGATGTTCACATCTCCCGACTCTGCTCCGGCTTTCTGACTCGCTAGCAGACTAGCAGCTCCGGCTAACCACATGTTGAGACCTTCTAGTTTCTGAGAACACTCGGCTTTCTGCTGCTGGACCACCTGATAGAGAACGAGAAGAGAAGGAAGAAAGGCAAAGAAAGAGCCAGAAACACAAAAAAAGGTGAGAATCCCTGACAGGAATGAAAAGATAAAACACTTTTTGCGGCTTTTCTCCACCAGTTCTCCTGATTCTTCCCGTACGAGGAAGCTCGGAGGCATTTAACCCGAAATAAAACTCTTGTAGAGCCCAGTGTGCAAGCTTTGAGCAGATTGTGTCCAGAGATCACACACACACACACACACACAGACACACACGTGTAAATCTCTACATCGAGACGTCAACAAACGACACGAAGAGAAATCAAACAAATATCCGTTTATTTGTTGTTTTTCCTCTTTCTCCGGAGCGTTCGGAGGAGACGAGAGGAAAAACAGCGAAGCACTGCAGCCGGCGAGGCTGCCGTTACCGCGGTGACGCAAGCCATTTTTCTTCAGTGGCATCTGGAACAAGCAAAGGCAGACAGGTTAATGATGGACGTTACAGAGGCGTGCGGAGGAGCAGACACACAGCGAGGTGGCAGCAGCAGGGCTACGTCAGGTCCGACCGTGGTGGAGGTTAGCCGTACGAACTCAGAAAGCATGACGACGGTTAGCAGCACGACACATCTGGGTGCACTCGTCTCTCTCCAAACCTCTCTCTCCCTCGCACTCTTCGTCTCTCTGTCCTTTTCCTCTTCTTCTCTGGCCCTCTCCCGCCGCCGCCGCTCCTCCTCGCGCTCCCTCCGGGCGGACAGGCCGTCGGCCCAGGCCTGAGCTCGGCCCGATGCCCTGTGGAAAGTCCTCTGCAGCTGCTGCAGCTGCCCCAGGAGCTGCCTGCTCTGCTCCGGGGCCAGGTCCTGCGCTCGCTCCGAGATGAACACCTGGATGTCGAACACCACGTTGTTGACGTCGCCGGAGCGAGCCGCCAGGGAGGACTGCAGCTCCTGGAAGGAAGGAGGAGGAGGAGAAGAAGAACTCTGGTGTAAACAAAGAAAGCTGCAAGACTTGAACTGAAAGCAACAGATACACATGTTTACGTTTAATACACATGTTGCATTTATGTTCAATCTTCTCTGACACATAGAAATATTTAAGTTTAAGAATTATTTGACATATCTGAGCAAACCAAAAGATCTGAATTGTAGAACTTTTAAAACAACCCGGACAATAACTACTGTAGATGTTTAAGGCTGAAATCTGGAAGAGAACTTCAGAGGATTACTGAAGATCATCAAAAATCCATCAGCAGAATAATCAAACCTGAAAACCAGCCCAACTAAACTACTAAGTTTCTGACTGCAGGATTTCATGAAAACAACGTTTCCCACTGTGGGAGTGGATCGTGGCTTTGTGCTGCAGCTGCTGAAGCAAAGAATGAAAAACAGCTCATTCGCCTTCCAAACATCAGAATTACTGGAGAAAAAATAACACAAATATAAAATGAAATAAAGAATAAAGAATGAAAACAAAATAGAATTAAATAAAATATTTACAAAGTAAAATATTAAAATGAAATAAAGTAAAATGAAATCGAATAAAAACAAAAATATTAAATAAATAATATTAAAATAAAGTGAAATATTAAAATTAAATAGAATAAAATATTAAAATAAAGTAAAATATTAAAATTAAATAGAATAAAATATTAAAAGGAAATAAAGTCAAATTGAATAAAATTAAAATTAAATAAGATTAAAATGAAATGTTAAAATAAAATAAAGTAAAATATTAAAATTGAATAAAATAAAATATTAAAATAAAATAAGATACTACAATAGATTTAAATATTGGAATTAAATAAAGTAAAATATTAAAATAAAATGAATAAAATAAAATAAATCTAGAACATGATGATTTTAGAGAAACCGTAGATGGAGCTAAAATGTGCAAATTCTTCAACCTGAACTCCAAGAACAAAAATTACGTAAAATCAGATCTGAGAACAGTATTTATTGCAAGAGTCTGTGATTTTATTTTAAGAAGAAAAGAAAAAATCATACAATTGTAGAAAGAAGCCAAGCGTGTTGATCTGTTGTAAAGCGTTGCCGAGACAACTTGCCTTGCACAGACTCAGCTGCTGGTTGAGCTCATCATTGTCATCTTTCTCTGTCTTCTCCATCCCTCCGTCCATCTGAGCCTCCGTCTGCTTCAACCAGGACAGCAGCTCGTCCACTTGTTGTCCGAGTGACTTCTGCTCAGCTGCAACTGCGTCCTGAAAGAAACGCCGTGCCGTCTGTTCATAAAGCACAAACCCCCCCGCTTCAAAGCATCACCTGCATCTGCTGCCGTTACCTTGTACGAGTCTCTGTGGCCTCGCAGACTTTGCAGGATTCCCTCGGAGAGCGCTCTGGCAGCCTCGTACCCTCGAGCTAAGCTCCGCCCATCCTTCTCCAGGGCCAATAGGAGCTGCGGAGGAACGTCTTTGGGCTGAGGCTTCAACAGCTGCTCTGCTGCCTCCACTTCCTTCTGGATCTCAGGCTCCAGGTCGAGCAGTTCAAGGTCCAGAGTCTGGCAGACAGATTAGTTGAAGAAAACAAAGGTTTGCTTCTGTTTCTCACTAATCCTTAAATCTCTTATATTATTAGCTTCAAACTTTTAAGCAGTTAAACGTGGATGTTGTACCTCCGTCTGACGGATGATGTCGTCCAGCGCGATGAGGCTGCGGCCGACGGACTGCTGCTGCTGCTGCCTGAGTCGGACTTCCACGTGTCGGACCGTGGAGACCAGCGCTACGATCCGCTGGTCGTGTTCCAGACACTCCTGACGAAGTAATGATGACTGCAGATAAATAAATAAATAAATAAATAGATCACTCCTCAGATCGTCTACAACCAGACACGTTGAGGGATTGTTAAAATGAAACATCATCATCTTACCTTCCTGAGCGAGGATGTTGCCTCCTCTTTTTCTGATGCAGCTCTTTGACTCTCACTCACTTCTTCTTCTTCTTGGCTCTTGGTGGTTGCATCCGGTTCGGTCTCTCTGGCTGATTCAGACTCACCTGAAGCATCTTCTGAAAGCACCGCTGCAGAGTCGGGATGTTCCTGCTGGATTTCCAGTGATTCCGAACCATCGGTCCGCTCAGTTTCGGGCTGTCGATGCCTTTTCTTCTTCTTCTTACTTTTTCCATCTGCTTTATGAGGTTGTGGAGGCTCCGACGGAGCCGAGACATCGTGAGAGAAGTCGGTGGGTTCGCCGTGGGCTCTGGGCTCTTCGGCTCCTCCAGTCTCCTCCACATCACCGGCAGACCGACCCTCAGTCTCTGCGTCCGACTTGTGTTCCTGGGCCGCCTCCGAGCCGCCCGGAACTGGTTCCTCTGCACTGGGTTTGGTGGTAATTTCTGCTGCTTTCGCCTCTGAATCCACCTTTTCATCTCCGGTTATTTTTTGCGTATCGGGCTCAGCTTTGTCCGCCGCTTTCGGACCCTTGGACTTCTTGCTCCTCTTGCTTCTTTTGCTCGGCCGAGTTTCTTTCATCTGAGCATCGTCTCTAAAGCTCCTGCTTCTTTCATCTGAAGGAGCCTCTAGAAGCCCCGCCTCCACCGGTTTGTCTTCTCTAACCTCTTCTAGTTTCATGTCGTCCTGCTCTTTATACAAATCGCTGGTCCTCCTCTCTTCCTCCACATCCCTGCTTCCTTTCAGACTTCCCGTTTCTCCTTGACCCTCCTTCTTCCCCACCTCCTTACGAAGCGCCTCCAGCTCCTCGGCAGCCTGCTTCTCGCTCACTCCTTTCTCAAACACCTTTTTAAGAATACTCTCTTTGGCTTTCAGGATCAAGGCTGCCTTTTCGTCATCTGGAAGACTTGATTTCTGAAGCTCCTTCTTCTTCTTCTTCACATCCTGATTGGCCTCTGGTCCTTCAGGCTGCTGCGAGGACAAAGTCTTCTCCTCAGATTCTCCTTCTCTCGTCACATCAGCCTTTTCTACATTCTTAGTTGCTTTAGCTGCATCCTTCTCTGGCTCGGTTGCTTTTATGAGCCCCGGACTCACAGAAACCTCCTCCTGTCTGTCTTTTACTGAATCAGTCTTTAACTTCCCGTCCAGCCCTGCTGCATTTCCTTCCCTATCACTACTCTCTGATTTCTCATTTTCTGGGGATGCAAGCTCATCTCTGACTTTATTAACAGCGTCTGAAGGTCCGTCTGCAACAGCTTCATGGATTTGAGATGATTGTTTTATGTCTGAAAGGAGCGACTCGGTGTCTACTTCTTTACTTTTTGCCTTCTTTTTACTCCTTTTCTTCTTTTTGCTTTTGTTTTCCAAGTCTTTGCTCGACGAGGTCGATAACTGTCCCGATCGCTCCACATCGGAGTTGCTTTTGACCTCAGAGTCTTTGAGTTTTAAAGGTTTCTCCGCTTCCTTCTCCTCCTGTTTTACATCAGCCCTCTGAGCTGCTGCGTCATCCTTCCTGTGATCACCCTCCTGAACGTCTGACAGCATGCTGTGATCGGTACTTTCTCGGTCATTTGTCCCTTCTGGAGTCAGGTTTCCATCTTCGGAAACATGACGGGTCATTATTGTGCCGTCATCACTGGATCCACGCGCCTCATCAGCCTCATCAGCCTCTTCTCTGACCTCTTTACCAGAGTCCTGCTCAGGGTGATGGATGTGTGTCTGCATGGACTCTCCAACAGACTCTTTGACAATGTTTTTGCCTGGTTTGTCATCAGTTTTACCCCCATCAGCCTCTTCTTTGGTCTTTTTCTCAAAGTCTTGGTCAGGATGATGGATGTGTGTCTGCATGGACTCTCCAAAAGACTCTCTGACGAGGTTTTCTTTTAGTTTGTCAGTTTTAACCTCAGAAGCCTGAACTCTGACCTCTGTCACAAAGTCCTGGTCAGGATGATGGACATGTGTTTTCCTAGACTCTGCAAGAGACTCGTTGACAATGTTTTCCTTTAGTTTGTCGTCAGTTTTACCTTCATCAGCCTCTTTTTTGGCCTCTTTACCAGAATCCTGCTCAGGGTGATGGATGTGTGTCTGCACGGACTCTCCAACAGACTCTTTGACAATGTTTCTGCCTGGTTTGTCATCAGTTTTACCCCCATCAGCCTCTTCTTTGGCCTTTTTCTCAAAGTCTTGGATGTGTGTCTGCACGGACTCTCCAAAAGACTCTCTGACGAGGTTTTCTTTTACTTTATTGTCAGTTTTAACCTCAGAAGCCTGAACTCTGACCTCTTCTACAAAGTCCTGGTCAGGATGATGGACATGTGTTTTCATAGACTCTCCAAGAGACTCTTTGACAATGTTTTCCTTTAGTTTGTCGTCAGTTTTACCTTCATCAGCCTCTTTTTTGGCCTTTTTCTCTAAGTCTTGGTCAGCATGGTGGATATGTGTCTGCATGGACTCTCCAACATATTCATTGACAATGTTTTTGCCTGGTTTGTCATCCGTTTTACCCTCATCAGCCTCTTCTTTGGCCTTTTTCTCAGAGTCCTGCTCAGGGTGATGGATGTGTGCCTGCATGGACTCTCCAACAGACTCTTTGACGATGTTTTCCTTTAATTTGTCGGCAGTTTTTCCCTCAACAGGCTCCAGTTTGGGAAGTTTCTCGGACTCAGCGACGTCCGTCTGTGGTGTTATGTCATTAATGGCTCGATGAATTCGTTTCTCAACATTTGCTGCAAACTTAAACAGGACGTCCATGGACTGATCTCCCTCTGCTCTGTCTTCTTCTGCAGATGTGCCATAAAATGGAGCCAGATCAGTTGTCTCGTCATCCTGTGAGACTTCTCCTACTCTCTTTGAAGCAGAAAAACTTGAGGATGAACCAGACCAGTTTGCTGGGCTGTCTGAGCTTCTTCCTGATACGACAGCAGGGCTGTATGCTTCATTTGATGACGCAACGGGGGTAGAACTATCTCCTGAATCCACTTTATCCTGAATCTCTAAAGACACATCATCATCTATCAATCCCAAAGCGACGGCATCACTGAGACCTGAGACCCGCTGTCCAGTCTTAGGATCAACTACGCCGCCTTTCAAAAGCTGCTTGGAGGTTATTTCCTTCACCATATCTCCTCCAACTAAACCTCTCCTAGAGGCTTCAGGCAGCGGGAGTCTTTCTCCGGTGCTGATGTCGACGATCCCGCCGCTGTCGGCCTGGCTTTGGAGCAGCCTCATCGCTGGAACCGGGTCGACTCGCTGTAACGCCACGGCCTCAGGAAGAGTCAGGATTTCCTTCGTTTGCTCGTCCAGAACACCTCGGAATGGTTTCACCTCCAAGAAGCGTTGCCCTGTTTCGATATCTATCTTCCCCTGGTTCACAAGTTCAGAATACGGCACGATGCGAGCGGTTTGAGGGTCGATCGCTCCTCCTGTGACCGTGGGCGAAGCCATGACTTCACCAGCTGTGTTCTCATCGAGAAGACCTTTAGAAACCGCCTCGGTCAGCGTCAGCTTCGATCCAGTGTCGGGGTCTAAAACGGCTCCGGTTGATGCTTGAAAAGCCAGCACCTCGGGGTGACTCGAGGCGCTGGCTTTTCCTCGATAGACCCACTCCAACTCCTCAAGCCCAGGGGCAATGGACCGATCCACAAGCCCTCTGTCTACAGCATCCGAGATGGACAGCCTCATCCCTGAAGCATGGTGTATTATCCCCCCTTCAGCCACCTGAGTCGCCAACGCCTGATAGGCCTGCTCAGATGTAATAAACCCCTTTTGAAGTGCTTGATCCAGAGGAACTGGAGCCTTGGACTCTGGATCCACAACCCCCTCCATCTGTAGCTGTAATCTGGCTTTCTTTAGGGTTGTTGTTGAATCTGTGTCCTTTCCTTTGCACGCCTTTTCCAACGCCATCAACTCTTCCTTTTGGTCTTCTTCAATCAGCCCCATGTTAGCTGCTAAAGTCACGGAGACTTTCTTGTCCCTGCGTAGGTCCACGACTCCCCCAGACGCCACCTGAGCTTCCAGAAGTCGAGCTGCGGTGTCGGAGTCGATCAGCCCTGCCTGAGCTGCATCCCTCACCCCACAGACCTGCTTCCTCTCCACATCCACCACACCTGCAAGGGTCTTCTCCGACTTCAGGACGCTCCACATGAGATCTTCATCTAATAAACCCTCCTGCATAACTTCCTCCATGCTGAGAGAGTCGCCGCTGCTAGCGTCCAGGAATCCCCCAAACAGCCCCGCCTCGGCCATTAATTTCACCGCGGTGTGGCCGGGAAGGACGCCCTGGGCTACGGCCTCGTCGGGAAGCAGCTTTTCTCCTTCATCGGTCATCAGACCTCCCCGTTTGAGCTCCAGGACTAACCTCTCCATCTCGGCATCCTCACCTTGTTCCTTCACCTCTGATTCAAAATGCCCAACGTGAGGTTTCACATCCTCCAAAGTCGTCTCTGTCGACGGTAAATTTACTTTGGCTTGTTCTAATTTAGTCTGGGAATGTCTAGTATCTTCACCTCCTTGTGTCAGGGTTACATTAACGCCTTTATTTACTTTAACTCTGGTGATTTGGTCTTCCAACGCCTCAGTTTTAATATCATCGTCTGGTTTGAGAGGCGTTGTTATGATTTCACCTCTGGTATCCTGCTTAAGATTATCCCCAGGGCTGGATTCAGTTGCTACCATCTCTGAAGCCATCAAGCTTTCTCTACCAAACATTTCTTCCTTTTCTTTGTCTACTTTACCCTCAACACTGATTTCATCTTCTGCTACAGAAGCAGAATCGCTCCCCAGAGATGCCGAGGACTTTCTTTCTTCACCATTTCCAGCCTCAGCAACACTTGATCTATCTTCTTCTTCTTCAACTTCCATTTCTTCATCACTCACTGCTTCATCCGACATACTTATAAACCCCCCCCCTTCCATCTGTGGCCTAACCTGCACGTCTGCAGCCAAACTGCTCGGAGACTCGGTGGCTTTAACCATCGCGATTAGCTCGGGGTCGAGCAGCACCAACCGTTTTCCAGAGCGAGCGTCGGCATAGCTGTGGGTCATGAGGTGAAACAGCAGCTTGTGTCTGGCTTGTTCGTCGGGATTGGATCCGTTTGTTGGGGGAGTTTCCTCCTCGAGGCCCGTGGAAGGCGACGGAGGTGGAGAAGAGCTGGTGGAGCCCCAGCTCAGGCGGTTCAGAGACGGTGTATGAGGCTGGCTTGTGTTGGAAACAACATCTGGTACGTGGATGTCTCTGAGACAACTTACGACGCTGGGCTCGAGGGCCTCTGCAGCAGCCTGATTCAGGGTCAGAACCTGGAGGGTTTCTGGGTCGTACAGACCCCCAACGGCATGTCGCTGTCTGAGGATGTTCCTCGCCAGATCCCCTGAGATCGCTCCTTGTTGAAGAGCCTCGGCAATGGGCAGAAGTTCTCCAGATTCAGGCCAGAGGAGTCCCATAAAAGCCCAAAGAGACTCAAGGACCAACAGAGCCAGCCGAGGGGAGAGAAGCCCCCTGCGGATACTTTCCTCCAAATCCAGCCGTTCTCCGCTCACGGAGTCGAGAATTCCCCCGTTGTGGAGCTGCCGCGCCAACATGGCGCAGGCTAAATCCTGGTCCATTAGGCCGTGACGAACGGCCTCATCGACCGTCAGCCGGTGGCCAGACCGCGGGTCAGCGATACCGCCGGCAAACAGCTGAGCTTCCAGCAGTCGTACGGTAACTTTCCGATCAATCAGCCCCTCCTGGACCGCCCGGAAGATGCCGACTTTTCTCCCAGAACGGAGGCAGACGGTTCCTCCGGGTTGTTGTTTGACGGGCAGGAGGAGGAGACCGGAGTCGTCGTCCAGAACGCAGCGCAGCTGCAGCTCGGGTAGATTCACCTTCTCAGCTGTGTTTGGATCGATCAGCTGTTTGTGCTGCAGCCGAGCGAGCAGCCGGGCTAACGTTTTGGGAGAAATAAGCTTCAAATCCTCTGCTTGCTCCAAACTCAGATTATTCCCAGATGAGTCTCTCAGGCCTCCGGTGTTGACCTGCTGTTCGAGAATACAAAGTCCCACCTCCTCCCCGATGAGCCCAGACTCCACGGCTGCTGCTACAGGCAGCGCATTCAGCCGAGCGTCACCCGCAGATTTCATGTTTTCCACCACATCCAGAGCCCTCTCCAGCTCAGACAGCGCCCGTCTGGCGTGAGCGTCGACAAGGCCTCGGCTAAGACCTCGCTCCAGAGAGAGACCGACGGGAGAGTCGGGCTGGAGGAGTCCGCCCGTCACCAGCTGAGCCTCCAGCAGCGCACGGCAGGTGTCCTGGTCGATCAGGCCGCGCTGGGCGGCTTGGAACACCGAGAAGGTTTCCACCGTTCCCAGATCAATCACTCCGGCGACGGCGACTTGGTTCTGCAAAAGGAAAGAAAACAAAACTCCGGTTCACACCGATTCTTCCAGATGAGATAAAAGACTTCTATCTGGTTATAATGCTGATTAATACTACAGATATGAGAATCAGAAGAAGAAGAAAACCCACCACCACGTCCCAAAAATGCACTTTAAATAGATTATCCTTCCATTAGCATGTTATTTATTTAAACTTTGATTGTTTTTAATATTCTAACACTTACCTTGACTAGTCTAAAACCAGCACTAAAGCATGCAACAAAGCAAACTACCGAGAAGGGCAGACAGAGCTCCAGGTAACAAAAAGCAGAAGTCCGATTTCAGAGGAAGAGGAGAAGAAAATGTCTACGGTAAAAGAGAAAAGCAGGCGCTACTTACCGTCCGGGTTTGTCTGGTGGTGCACACACATTAACGGGCCAGCTCGGCCGAGCGAGGCGAGGCGCGACAGGTGAGAAGCTGGTTGTTAGCGTTCTGCATGCCGCTCGTCAATAAACCCGTTTCCACACTAAATCCTCCCTCACTTTAAAATAAACCGGAGAAAAACTCCCCACAAATCTACCAAACAATGAGTGCGTGGATCAGACATTGTTTAGTGGAAAGCGGTTGGGGTTTATATTCGGCTTTTTATCACTTTTTACCGGTTTGCCTCCGGCGTGAGGACAGACGGTGAAGGTTACAACAAAGAGTCTGATCCTCTGTTCGGATGTCCACAACTCTCCTTCGGCGGCTGTTAGTGAGTTTCAAGCACAATGCTGGTTTAAAGTTTCACATATTAATAGTTGGCATTAGAACAAACACAAAAATCTCCATTCAGACACACACACACACACACACACACACACACACGCTCTTGTGATCTGGACACAACATGCTCAAATGGTGAAGTGAGTTTCTTTGCACAGCAGGCCTTCTGGTGCGTTTACACTCGGAAACAGAAGCGATTCTTAAAAA
>JBBBVU010000018.1:26100979-26113152 GCA_037177055.1 Atherinosoma microstoma
AATGCTGGACAAGACATGTGTGAAGACATTGTTCTCTTGTCTTGTATGAGAAAACATCAAATTAGATTTATCGCAGATCATATCGTCATGGCAACTTTCAACAGTGTTATCACAAGATTTCCTGCCACCGTTCAGCCCTACAACACTCCCAACATAAAAGTACAATAAACTATAAAGCAGCTTGTGTTCTGGAGGCCCGGGTCCGTGCGGTGAACGGGTTACTGACCGTCTGCTGGGCCAGCTGCTCAGACAGCGCTTTGCTGTCCGTCTGTCCGGGCTGCGTGTTTTCTTGTCTCTCCGTCGTCTCTTCGATCCACCGGATCAGAGCCGAGTGCCCGTCTCTGTACTGCTGCAGCGCCGAGCCCAGAGCCTCCAGGTCGGCCCGGCTGAGGGGAGACAGGAAGTAGAATCAGAAGGACGGCGGGGTTTGAAACCGTCAACGTGGATGGCTTCTCTCTGCTCACCGCATCTCCATCTGCCGTCTGATCCCGCTCCACCTCTCCGCCACCTGGTTGGCTTTCTCCTGGTAGCGCTCCAGCTCGGGGCTGCGGTCCGGGTGGAGCCGACTGAGCTGAGACCCCGCCTCTCTGGCCTGGCCCACCTGCGCCTGAAGGACCTGGAAGACGCCCTCCTGCTCGGCGAGCTCCGCCTGCCACCTCTGGAAACGTTGGATATAAACTCAGAAGTCAGGACGCAATTTCACAACAGTTTCTACGGTTACAGGGTGTTTTTTAATTCAGAATTAATGATTCAGAATTAAAATATTCTCCTTCAGGTTTACATGGAAAACACATTTTCTTAATTCCGCTTTAGATCTGGGGGGTGGGAAGGGCTCTGATTGGACGGGAGGCAGAAGTGACGTACTTACTTCCATTAAATTGTCATTATCGATTAATCATTAATATTTTTATATCGTAATCTAGTATTTATTAACTATATTATAATGCAATTAAAGTAGAAAAAAACAGTTTCCTCATTTAGATCTTTGTGACCAGATGAACGACTGGTGGAAGGTAAATGGGATTCATTCAATGGAAAATATGCTCCCATACAACTTCAGCACCGTCTAAAGATGCATCAGTTTTATCGATTAAAAAAATAATGTCATCAATGAAATTCCTAACAATCGATTAATCGATCGTCGATTAATTATGCCCATCCCTAACCGAAGTAAACAAACTCCGCTTCCTGCTTCGTTTCTTTCCGACTACAACATGGAAAACCCCGTAATAAGAAGCATTTTCACTTGATTATGATTCTAGTTGTGAAGCAGCAGCTGGTCTCTAGCTACTACTTCACTTTCACGTGAATAGACTCGCTTTGAGTCCAACGTTGGCTTCAGGAGGCCAGCACGGAATATGGTCGTCATGGCGACAGGACGAGGGAACGAGCATGTGCAGAACGACCAGAATTAAGTTAAAGCAGAATGAAGGTTTACATGATGGAGGAATTATTTAATTGGGAACTAGAAGTGGAATAAACCAGAAACTTACTACGGGATTAAGTTTAATTCAGAATTAGGTGTTTACGTGGTCATTTTTCATCTCTTTAAAGATAAATTAACTTTTATTCTGAATTAAAGAGGAATTAAAACTCTCATGTAAACGTGGCCCGTGTGCCTTTTCTCCGCGTGGCCTTTACCTCCAGCTGGTCTCTGAGGTTCTGAATGGCCGCCGTGTCTGCAGGGAGGATGTCCTCTTCGCTCAGCCGGCTCTCGTACTTCCGGACCTGGCTCTCCGCTTCGTCCAGGCTCCGCATCAGCAGCTCCACTGTTTTTAACCTGAACAGATGGAAATAAAAACGTCGGTTCGGAGCCAACGGAAGGATTCAAAACATAAAACAGAGGAAAATCGCACGTACTTCTCCAGGTAGACGGACGACAGCTTGTGCAGTCTGTCCGTCCTCTCCACCGCCTGGCTGAGCTCGGACCGGAGGACGGGAACGCTGGAGGACGTCGGCTTCTCCTTGAAGAATCGGACGCACCGCCGAGACACGTCGCCCAAACCGGACCTGAGGCCGTCCAGCTCCGCCTGCAGCCGCTGCACGGACAGATGGAGAAAGACGGAGGATGACGCCACCGACAAACCAAAACGTTATAGCTGCTGGGGCTCCAGGAGGCGGGGGAGGGGGGGGTCGAACTGACCTCCTGCTCTGCGATCTGGACGCTGCCGTCCACGTTTCCGCGCGACAGCCGGCTGGGCGGCGGAGTCTCGATCCCCCTCATGAGTCTCTGCTCGGCATCGTTCAGACGGACAGTGATGTTCTGCAGCTCCGACAGGTACGAGCGCGACACCGACTCGTCCTTCTCCACTGGAGACGGTAAAAAGAAACGAGGATGGTTGTACGAAACGAACTGGTTTTATCCAGACAAACACAAAGACGGGAGCGTCCCGGCTCACCGGTCTGCATGTTGAGCAGCAGGTCCTGGCAGTGCCGCTGCGCCTGCTGGACGTCCCTCTCCAGATCTCGTCTTTCGGCCGGCGTGAACTGAGAGCTGTCTTTGCTGTCCGAGAGGAAGTCGGCCAGCTGGGACTCCATGTGGTCCAGGACGTGCTGCCGCTCCGACGGAGACTGGCGCTGGACCTGTCGGTAAAACGTCAGCGTTTAGTGAGAGTGAGCCGAGAAGTGGAACACCGACGGCGGAGCGAGCGCCTCACCGTGCCCAGGGTCCACTCTGAGACCGTCCTGATGTCTTTGAGCAGGTAATGCCAGGAAACCACGCTCTTCATGTTCACATGCAGCTGATGCCACAGAGTCATGACCTTCTGGTACAGCTGCTCCGTCCTGTTCACACACACAGAGCAGAGGACGCAGCTGAAGCCGGAACCCTCCAATCACGGCTCATTCTGACTCTTATTGTCACAGCTGATGAGGACGAAGACTATAGTTCTGTTCCTCTTACGGACCGAGGTGAGTAACATCAGCTACTGACGACAATCTGAACATCAGTTTTACACGTTTGGGAATCGGAAGACGAGAACGCTTCAGACCAGCGCTGAAAGCATCCTGATGTACGGCTTTACCACCTGCTTCAGGTGTTTCACAGGCTGGTCGGACAGCCAGTAAAATCATTGGTGCCCCATCCCCTGCCTGATGTAAATGTGCTTTATTTATATATCACTTTACAACAACCCACTGGTGAACCAAAGGATGAAACAACTATTTAAAAACATCAGAAACAAGTACAAACATGAGTAGAAGTAAGTTAAATAATAAAAGCACAAAAATAAAAGGATAAAAGAGAAAGATGAAGTCACCACACTACTGGGTTTAGAGGGGAGCTTATTCCAGAGCCTGGATGCAGCAACTAAAGAGGCTCGGTGTTTAAATGTGGACCCGGGCCTCGGTTTTCTTCATTTTGGGGGGGGATCGGTGATCTTTATGTGAAATCGGACGATTTTTTGCAGTTGGTGGGGCCGCAAACAAAACGTTCAAGACAACAAACCTTCTCATTTATATCTGAGAACACTTCCTCATTGTTTTTATGCTTTCATGAGTATTTCTAATTGATTTTCCCAAAAATTTAATTGGAACATTTAAGCTGCCATTTATTCAAAAAATAAAAAATCGGAATCAGCCGATCAGGTGTCTTAAAGATCAGTGATCGGCCAGAAAACTGCAACCGGTGCATCCCAAGCAGCAATAGTTGGTTCGATGAGCTCCCAGCTCTGCCACACCCACCAACAGTTAGCATGTCAGATAAATAAGATGGAGGATACCAGCGGGAGAGCCACCTCCACCCCTCCCACCACAGCTTCTCCCTCCTGCCCTCAGGGAGGAGATCCAGCTGCATCAGCTGCAAGGCTAACAGGAAGCTGGACAACTTCCTCCCCAAGGCTGTCAGACTTATTAATGGACTCCATTACTTTTTACTTTTAAAATTACTTTTGAGTACATTTCAGAGCCTGTATTTTTTACTTGAGTAGATATTTAGATCAGTAGTTTTTACTTTTACTCAAGTTGTTTTTTTACATAGGTATTTTACTTCTACTCAAGTAAGAAATCTGGGTACTTTCGCCATCTCTGATTATGATGCTCATAGTTCGTTATTACGTTTATTATATTTTTGCTTTTTCTATTGCACTGCAGTCACTGATTGAGAACCGAAACTTCGTTGTCTTGTGAATGTAAACGCACGATGAAAACGACAATAAAGAACCACTGATCTTTGAAGAGAAGGTGAAAGTGGGGAAATGTGTGATTGTTGAGGTTGTAAGAGTTTGAGGGTAAATAATTCTCATCTGATGCAAGAACAAGTCACGAAGAATAAAATAACCTTATTAAATAATGGAGAGGATTTATGTTGGTCATGTTAGTCCCAGATGGAAATCCCTGATGCAGAAAGTGGCTGCTATCTCCACGTTGACCACCAGATGTCAGCAAAGTTCAGATATTAACATTCAGACATTAATTAGGGTTAATATGAGTAAATAATAATACAGTAAATGCTCTACAGGCTAGCAATGTCTCAATACTTAGAGATGATTCGGATCTTTAGGCTGTTTATATGTCTAGAGATGTTTTCTCTAGAAATTCAACCCAAATTTCAGTCCCATATCAATGACTCAGCAGCCTTATTGCTTTTATACCGTCCCAGTGTTGTCCCGGTCATACCTGGCTGCGGTGTCCATGGCCTCCTGGTTGGGGGGCGGGACGCTGAAACACACCGAGGGCACCATGGCCTCGTTCCCCGACGGACTGATCACCTTCCACTTGGTCCTCTGAGAGTTGTCCTCCAGCACACACTCCTCTCCTCGGTTTATCGTGATCTGAGAGGAAGAAGCAGGATGCACGGATGGGGGCCGAGGCGGGGGTGGGCAGGCGCAGGCGAACGGAGGACGAAGGCGGCGAAACGGGGGCGACGTGGAACAGATGTGGAGAACAAGATGAAAATTAATAGAAGTGTTTCCGTAACAGTTTCCATCATCAGGTTAGGGGGGGGCAGGATGGATGATCAGGAGGAAGCAGAGGAGGAGAAAATGTCACGGCAACAAAACGGGAAATGAAAACATTCATGAAGTTAGCAGGAGCACCGAGGTGATCGGACATTAGAGAAGCTGACAGGAGGAAGCTGCTTCGCATCACTTCAAGCAGCAACGTGGAGTTTTAGTAAAAAAAAAAAAACTGAGCTGGGTTTCACCGTCGCCACGGTTACGTCTCAGAAACCCAGCACAGGATGGCTTTAGATTCTGTAAACTGGCTTTTATGGCTGCACATAAAAGGTGGCAGCTCTACTGCCGCCCCCCCACCCGCCACCCTCTCTCACCCCACCCTGCACACACACACACATCCAAAATGCAAAGCTATGCACATACAGGAAATACATGGAACGCACACTGAATCCTGAAAGCTCGTCGCTCTCTGACTGACTGAATGATGCCCGAAGGCAGAGACTTAAATCCAGTTCAGTTCAGCGATTGCCGCCTGATCTTATCAGCTGATGTCGGCCGGCGTGATGCTGCAGCTCCACGTACGTACGGACCGCCACTTCAACCAATGTCAGATCAATACCGAAAACACGCTTGTTATATTAATAAATGTGACCATGAAGAAAGTCCTGAATTAAATGAACTAAATAAAAACACGTAGGACCCAAATTTATCCTTATTAATAATTATGAAGGCCTCTAAATTCCCCAAATATGAAATAAATAGGAAATTAAAGAGTAAAAGTGTCTTTAAAAGGCTGAAATCTTCAGAAATAAATATAAACATTGTTTTTCTTGAACTAAAATAAATTCACTAATCTATATACTTATATTTAAATAAATATTAATCTCTCTGAGCTTTTATTCAGCTCGCCCATCTGGGAAATATCTCATTCTCCAAACTGAGCGCGCTCTGATCGCTGCAACTACCAGTTTATAGAAACAATTATTAAATACTTTACACTTTAAATAAATAGAAATAAAATACATTAAAAAAACACATAATTTATCTTTTTATTTGACATGAATCTGAACGACTCAACTAATCTTTTCATTTATAGTACCCAAGCTGTATTTTAGTTATTAAAACATTGGTTAACATTAAAACTGTGTCACCATCCTGGGGTTGTCCACCTTTCCTTTTAATTTGAACTGATTCAGTCACTGCTGCACTAAAGTCTTCATACAGGTAGTTTATAATGTCCGAAGGTTCGTTATTCTGGTAAACTTCCCATTAAACGGTCGGTGAGGTGCCAGAAACAGAAGCTTTGCTCTGATTGGTCAGTTCCCCTGAGTTACCACCGCCCACACAGAACAAGTACAAGCCCCCAAGAGCAGGACGACTCGTCCATATTATTAAATTGTTCTCTAGGAAATGAGTAAAATATTAATAAAGAAAAGAAACGCTGGTTTTTATTTTATTTTTTTCTTGAGAAGGGAGAGGAAGGATGTCGTTGTGACAGAAAAGTGAGGTAAAATAAACTATTAACCCTTTAATGCTCTGTGTATCTGACTACTCAAAAACCCTGTTTAACTCAATCTGATGCTCATCTTCTGCCCCCTGGTGGACACCTTTTCTCCCTACAATAATATTCATGTATCAACGGTAAATATACCAAAATTATTTTCATTCCTTTAATTTTTACATTTAGTCAAAAGGCCAAATAAAGAGGACAGATTAAAACATTTTTCATTTTCACCCCATTTTTTCCTGTGTTAGGCTTTAAAATGTTAATTAATTAGATTTAATGAGGATTTTTTTTCCTTTTTATGGCTCTGTACGACTAAATCTTCATTATTATCATCATCATCATTATCATCATCATTATTATTATCATCATTATGCTGATAAGCTAAATTAAAAAGAGCATTAGGGTCACATCACAGGGAAAAAGAGAGGAGAGATAAGGTCGTTCTTTGCATTTTTCTACAATTTCAGACCTGCAGGAATGAAATAAAACTAACTACTATAATTATAGGTTGGCTTGCACACAAACATAAGACCCTTACCAGTAATGTGTAAGGACTTTGAAGAGGTTTGCAGATACTTTGACAAGCTAAAATTTTAAGTCGTAATAAAAACAAACATAATACTAATAATAATGAGACCTTCTCATTCTTTTTGCTTCATGTGACCTTAACGCTCCTTTAGAGAAAAGCTTCATTTAGGGAAGGAAAACAACAAAAAGAAGCAGATTTTATAAATGACGTTGTTAGCATCAGATTTACAGCAAACTGATTCTAGAGCCTGAAATCAGCTGATAAGGAAGCGGCAACCGGGCGGTGCAGTGTGCGGTGTGAGAATCTGAGGTGAGAGAGGGAGAATATAGGCAGCTATACCTGAACGTTTGTCTTGCCAGCCCAGCCGACAGACCAGAGGGAGGAGGGAGGATGAGGGAGAGGAGGGAGTGAGAGAGGGGGGCGGGGGGGATGGAGAGAAAGGAGAAGACACAGGAAAGTGAAGGAGAGAAAGATTACTGTTGGTCATGTGCACGACTGTCCACACGTTGAGTGAAAATGAGCAAAACTTCCAGGTTTGGCACGCTTCCACGGGCAGCAGCGACCCGGCTGAGTAAATATAGCAGCGGCGGGATGTCCGCGCCGAGCTGGCCGAGTGCTACAGGATGGGACCGATGCATAATTGATTGGCTCTTAGATTCCCCCGAGGACATCGCAGCCGAGTGTGAGAGTCCTCGCTCCTCTTCACACGAATCTCTGCTGCTACATTTGGAGGCTTTTCTCAGAGCCGAAAGTTTCTAAATGTAATCAATGTGTGTGTGTGGGGGAGGGGAGGGAGGGGGCACGGTGTTTGTTGGTGGGGGTTACAACAACAGAGGGGGGGGGGGGCTGAATATATTGTTTTAACCCAAAGTCGTCCAAAGTTTGGCAGATTTTCAGCACCGGGTGAAGCGACAGGAGACGTGCAACGTTTAAGGGGGGGGGGGTTGTACCTCGATCTGCCGGTAGTCGCAGATGGCTCTGATGGGGGTCGTGGCTCCCAGCGAGCTCTCGGCACTGCGGGGGCGGAGCTGGACCAGCGTCTTGGCCCGGCCCACGAGGCTCGCCACCGTGCTGCGGTACTCGATGAGCTGCTCCTTCTCCTCCTGCAGGAAGCACACAGACACCACGGGTTCAAGCCTTTACTGCGTTTCTATGGTAACAGAAGCTGAGACTGACGGGAATGTTGTTAACTTTGTAGGTATTTGGTCATAAACTCCAAGATTTAATAGTAATTAAAATGTTGCCCACAAGATGGCGCTGCATGAAAAGATAAAGAAACCAAAATTAATCAAATGGACCAAGAAATAAATTTTTAAGGAGGTTTAAATCCCTACAGTTTATATAGACATAGACATATATATCTATATATATATAGATATATACATTCATTAGTACACAGGATTCTGAATCAGCTGATACATAAATATGTCGGGGGTGCAGGGGGTCAAACTTCGGCTTTTGATCATATTTTTCTTCAGTGAAGATGCGACCGAGTGACCGAAGAGTCCCGACATTTCATTGTAGCCACGGTGAAATTATTCATCACTAACAGAAAAACTTCATCTCAATAATTCAGCTGATTTATGCGTTAAAAAAAAAGCTTATTAATTCCTTAAATGTTTCATTTAGTGTATTTATTTCCAGATACCAGACATAAAGATTAAAAATCCACTCCACAAAAATATTTGTGTTTCTCCGGGAATACCTTTAATAGACAGAAAAAATGAAAAAGAATTTGATCTTTCATTTTTTAAGAATAGGTTAAAAGAACTTGATGTAAAATGTAAATCTGTCCCATATCTCTTGGCTACTTTATCCTGGTGGCGAGGACGACGTGAGGTCGTAGTTAATCATTACAAATAGATTTATTGATAAGCCTGCAGTTTATCCACACATGATCACAAACACATGAGAAACAAACCAGAGGGAGAGGAGCAAAACAGTAGTAGAGCCTCTCAGACTATGTTCCAGTGAAAGAAGTTCACCGTATGTTTTACTAAACATGTTGGATTAAACGTGTTACTGGTTACCAGACGGGGAAATGAAGCCTGTCCTGCAGGATGATGGGATTCCTTTTTTTACATTTTTAATCTTTCTGGCTTTAAATCATTTAAACTTGATTGTTTCTGCAGCCGATCTTTAATGAGATTAAGTCGATATTTGATTTACTTTTAAAACTACTTTCTGAGCCACCGGTTGTTTAATCCGACAGAAACAGGCCCGTAAAGATGCTCCAGACAGAAAATCTTCTAACTTGTACATGTGGGACAAAAAGTAGTCGTACGTGTGAAACGTCTTCTTTTAAAAGCTGCTAGAAACATGTCAACGGTCACATTCAAGCTAAAAAATGAACCATTTTAAATGTGTTGAAATAGAAAACTACTTTGTAAAGGTTGATTATTAATTTCTAGATATCACCATGAAACTTAAACCGCTTCACAAACAATATTTTTATCCCATCTAATTGTTTTTTCTACCCTTTAACTGACAATAATCTATAAATGTTGCTGCAACTTTAAAACATGATATTTAGGATTTCCTTCTCCTCAGATGAAGTTGAGAAGGAGCGACCCAGGTGCTCCTCACTCCTCCAGTCACACCACATTAAACACATTTAGCAACACCTTTCTAACTGAAGCCATTTAATTCATAATTAGGGCTGTAGATGCTGAGTCATGAGTTCATGACTCAGCTGTTTCTGTTCACCTGACCGCTAAGCATGAAACATTTAAACGTGGGCTCCTCGCCCCGACAGGTACAACTGCATTTCATCTCTTTCTGGCCCCGAGCGAAAAGCGTCATTAAGGATTTATTATGGAGAAACACCGGGGAGACAGGTGGGGTGGGGGGGGGACGGAGACGAGTGAGCCTGCCTTCGTGTCTTTATAGTGAATTTCACGTGGAGATGCAACCTGCGGTGCAGCCAGTAAATTACTGTTGGGGGGGGGTTAATTCCCTCTTCCCACATTCATCAGGGTCAAGCAAAACTCGATCACATCCAGCTGTTTATTAAGATGATGCACTCCCCCCCCCCGCCTGTGGAGAGGAGCCGTTATTAACTCGGCCATCTGCCTGAAGTCAGAGGTGTGTGAAGGGTGTGAAGAGGGTGTGGAAGTAGCAGGCATGTGGATCTGCCACAGGGCAGATGATTCAGGGGCAACGGATTGCTCGGTCACGCAACCTGCTGCAGCCTGAAGCCGAAGGGCAGGAAGAGGGAAGATCTCTGAGACCAGCGAAGATCTCTGAGACCAGCGAAGATCTCTGAGACCAGCGAAGATCTCTGAGACCAGCGACCTGGTTCGTAGAGTCACATCAGCTGTCACTCAGAAGCTTTTTACCACCTCTGACACACCAGCAGGATAAAAGGTTTAGTCTCCCAGTAAGACCAGTAGACATTCCTCCATGCATTTATCTCCAGTAGACTGGGTTACTGTACTGGTCTTCTACCAGGACTTCCCAGTAAGACCAGTAGAAACTCCTCCATGCATTCATCTCCAGTAGACTGGGTTACTGTACTGGTCTTCTAAACATCTGCTGCTGGAGTTTTAACCAGGACTAAGAGATCTGAACATCACATCTTTACACTGGTTTCCAGTCAGTCACAGGATACATGATAAAACCCTTCTGATGGTTTCCCAGAATGCATCTGGGATATGTCCAGATAATATAAACCTGCAAGAGCTCTGAGATCCAAAGACTCAGGTCAGCTAGTCCAGTCTAGAGTCCAGTCTAGAGTCCAGACCAGAGTCCAGACCAGAGTCCAGGCCAGAGTCTAGGCCAGAGTCTAGACTAGAGTCCAGACCAGAGTCCGGACTAGAGTCCAGACCAGAGTCCTGACCAGAGTCCAGTTTAGAGTCCAGATTAAACATGTAGAAGCAGCTTTTAGTGTAACAAACTACCAGTAAAAGGAAACCAGATGAAAACACTTTTATATCCATGTTAAAAACATTTCTGTTCTCATGAAATCTGCTCACTAACTTTTAACTGATCTAGACTGTTTACTTTTAATTTGTTTTACTTTAATTTAGTTATTTTATATGACTTTATTCTGGTTTTTGCACATCTTTTTAATTATGTCTTATTATTCTGTAACTCTTTATGTACTTTTTAACGCTGCAATGCTTTTAATGCTTTATTTAAAGCACGTTGAATTGTCTTGTACATGAAATGTTTCACACAAATAATCTTGCCTTTCAGTCGGGCTAAAGATACAGATTTGAAGGAAAGAGTTCATTTTGAGCTTAAAGATAAACATTAAATCCTGCGTTTGGTGAGACTTCCTTCAGATAAGTTGGTGGTTCCAACGATGCAGACTGATGGAAGGTGGACGTAGACTCACCATCGAGTCCTGGAGCAGGTCTTCCAGTTTGCTCAGCCTGCTGTTCTTGTCGCAGGTGTACTGTCTCTTGATGGTTTCCTGAAGCTGGCGGAGGTACGACTCGCAGTCCCGAGCATCACTCGTGAACTGACGGAGGAAAACACAAAGAGTTTAGAGGCAGTGTTTACGGTGGAAACCTAAACAACGACATGGATCTGAATCTCACCTGGAAGTATGCAGTGTTGTCTTTGAGATGCTGCTCTACACACACACACAGCTGGTCCACCCACTGCCACTGAGTCTGCAGAGCTGCACTGTAAGCCTGGGAACACACAGAAAAACATTTCCATATAATCTGTCTGCAAGGCAACAAAATTCCACTTTTCCAGACTTCATTATTTCTCACTGTTGCACAGCATGAACACCGTCACCTATATATCCATCAGATCTAATGCAGAGCAGGTACATTACACTCTGATGGAGTACATTATGCTTTATTACGCTATTTTCCAGAAGGTAGTGCTTCTAGTTACTGTAGCTCCTCATGAATGAGCACAAACCAGTGGACAGGATGTTATTTGCTCCTCAAGCTGCTGTGGGGAAACATAAACAACACTAACCAGAGCCAGCTGTTTCCTCATCGCTCCGTCAACACAATCAAACTAATTCTTTCAGAAAAAAGAAGAAAAAAAACAGCTGTGAAAAGTTAAATATCTAAAATTCGAAGGTGTTTGTTTCGACTTGCTTAAACTGCAGTTTCCTCAGCGACCAGCAGGGGGAGATGCAGCAGGAGGCTAAAGAAGCCAGTAAGCATGAGGTTTTATTTGGTTTCTATAAGGTTTAAGGTTGGAGACCAGGACCTGGATCATATAACACCAGTCCTCACTAAGACCAGGACCTGGATCATATAACACCAGTCCTCACTAA
>JBBBVU010000018.1:26123585-26141204 GCA_037177055.1 Atherinosoma microstoma
CTGAGTCTGCAGATCATCATCCCTCCACCGCCGTGCTAACAGCTGCTGTCAGGTGTCTGTCTGTTTTTGTGCATTCTGACTAAACGTCTCCATATTGGTCTGGTCTGTCTAAAGAAGTGGTTCTCAAACTTTTTAAGCCACGAACGAACCCCCCACTCCCACCCTGACCTCCATGGGTGAGTATGAGGCTGGAAATCTTCATAAATAAGGAGGATAAACTGGTTTTTGGTGGATTCAAAGCACCTACATGCCCAAAATCAGCTTCTCTCATCGAGACATTTAATGTTAATATGTGTTAAAAAAAGACAACTTACGGTGGTAATTTCACAGGTTTGTCTCTGTTAAACAGTTTAATTTTGACAGCCCAACAAAAACCCCCAATTTATTTAATAAATGTTGGCTATATATGTTATTACAATCATCTGGCGACCCCCCAGTTTGAGAACCACTGGTCTAAATGGACATTGTTCTAGAAGTCTTGTGATTTGTTCACATTTGCAAACTTAAGCCAAACTTAAGTCATGAGCTTTAACATCCAACATGCTAACTGAGGCCTGGGGAGCCTGATATGGAGCTCTGGGACTGGACTTGCTGGGACGTCCACTCCTTGTGGACGTCAGCTGTCATCACAGAGCAAAGAGTCGGCTTCTCACGACTAATCTGACTAAGTATAGTTTGCTAAAAGTACATGAATCATCTGAGTTCAGGTAGCAGCAGCCTTCAGTGCAGCTACCATCCAGTCACAAACATCCATAATCCACCCCCCCCCACCTCTCCCCTGAGGCTCTGGACCAGCCCTCTTTTAGAAACATGGCCTCTTTGAAGTCAGAGGGATGGGGAGGGAGACTGAGGGATGAAGGGAGGAGGCATCACAGATGAGAGGATGAAAGGAACAAAAAGAAAAAAAAAGATAAATTGATTGTTTTACTGGCAGATAAAAAAGTATTTCTGCGAGGGCGCGGCTTTAAAGTCGTCCAGTAGAAGAACGGAGGGGTGGATGAAGGACAGAGAGATGATGGATGGATGCAGACATGGTGATGGGGGGGGGTGTAGAAGAGGAATGCCCCCGAGGTTCAACGCTTCAGCCAGCAGCCGTCTCCCTGATGAATTTGCATTTTAAATCCCTTTTTATGCAAAGAAGAGCAACGTGAGCCAACATACAGAGACTCCCCGAAACGCACACCATGACAGGAGGATCGATCCACCCAAGCCGGTAAAACCCTCTGAGCCTGGGATCTCTGCAGAGCATGTGTGTGTGTGTGTGTGTCATGACTCAGCAGGAACTGAGCATCAAACACACACATACCAGTTCACACATCCCGACCTGACGTCAGCCGCTGCCCCCCCGCCCGCCCCCGATGAGCTGCACAACCTCGACGTGCTGCCTTCATCGTGTGGAGGAGAAGCAAATAAACTCTGGCAGCTGCTGAGAAGAGCCGGATCCCAGCAGCTGCAGGACCTTCAGATTCAAGGTGAAACAGAACAGCTGTGACTCCGTCTGAGACCCTGATCCGGTCCCCGAGACCCTGATCCGGTCCCCGAGACCCTGATCCAGTCCCCGAGACCCTGATCCAGTCCCCGAGACCCTGATCCAGTCCCTGAGACCCTGATCCGGTCCCTGAGACCCTGATCCAGTCCCTGAGACCCTGATCCGGTCCCTGAGACCCTGATCCAGTCCCCGAGACCCTGATCCGGTCCCAGACCATCACACAACCCTGATCCAGTCCCAGACCCCTGATCCAGTCCCAGACCATCACAGACCCCTGATCCGGTCCCAGACCATCACAGACCCCTGATCCGGTCCCAGACCCCTGATCCAGTCCCAGACCCCTGATCCAGTCCCAGACCCCTGATCCAGTCCCTGATCCGGTCCCAGACCGTCACAGAACCGGACTTTTAAACTTGCTGTTAACAGTCTGGATTCTCTATTTGCTCCATTTCTCCCAACAAAGATCTGGAACACTGAGGGTCTGACCACAATCCAGGTCTCTACTGTGTGATGGTCCATCCAGATGCCTCAGAGTCCAGAGAAGTCTGGATCTCTGGACCAGGTTAACACGAGGCTTCTGATGAAGGTTCAGCTGGTCATGATGCAGGTCTATCTGAGGGATCACCGTGTCCAGGTAAGCCTTCCTCCCTTGTTCTGCAGATTTGTCCAAGAGTTTCATGATATTCTGACTGTAGAGGGAGAAACATGGAAATCTCTTCCAATCTTTCCATGAGGAACAATGTTTTTCATGAGGAACAATCCCTTTTAAAACCTCTTTGCTTTTCTTAAAATGCCGTCTGTCTGAAAATCAGAAACAGACAAAACCAAATGAAGCTGATGAGACTAAACATGAAATATCCGTCGTTGTTTAAAAACATCATCTGCATTTTCCATACTTTCCCAGCCTTCTCTGTTTCGGTATCACTAAAGATGCTTTCCTTATCAGACATTTATAGAGTCATAAAACAACTAATTCTAACCTCGACATCTTTACAATGTGCATAAAACTGTGTAAAGTTTCAGGATCTGGTATTAAAATCACGGCAGAACTTTGATCATGTGATCAGACCAAGCAGACGGACGATACAGAGTTAAGAAATTTATTTCCTTGATTTTATTTTTTTGTTGTTTGTTTAAAGGTCTCTGTTCTCACGGATGAAGCCAGTCTCTGTGTCGTGTTCCCACCGTTTGAACCGTGTTGCTCGACTCAGGATATAATCCTGTGGTGGCAACGCTTGGATTACCGCTAACAACTGTTTATCTTGAGGGGCTCAACTTCTAATATTCAGCCAAAATGTTGAGCATCTGTTGACATAAACAAACACAAACCAAAGCAGCGAATCGGCTGTGAGACGTTAACAGGACCCCACGACGACGTGAGACTTGTTTGGAAAGTTTAGCATCAGTAAAAACTCATTGAAACGGATAAAATAGAAGAAAAACACCATCAATCTGTCAGCCGGCTGAACTCGCTCCTCCGGTTACCCTCAAAATAACCTCATCCAGTTAAAACCGGACGCAGAAAAACCCAGTCAGACTATGTGCTGCTTGGATTTGTAGTAAATGACAAGTCTCAGTTTGCAGCAGAGAGAAACCCTGTCATTTGAGGGCGATGACCCCTCTTCTCACACTCCTACAACCAGCTTACAGCCTGTCTGCCTCTCGCTCCGTCACAGACGTCAGCAGAGAGAGAGAGAGAGAGAGTGTAAGAAAAGCAATGAGCGAAGGAGGGAGAAGAAGGAAAAGACGTATGGAGGGAGAGGCTGCGCTGTGTTGATTAGGCCGCAGGAACAAAAGAGGAAAGGATGTGGAGACGCTGGATGCCTTTAAAGAGCTGATAACAGCACACACACCAACATAAAACCCTTCATGGTGGCCTCTGTGACATGCAGCACAAACAGCAGCACAACATCTAAAAACAGTCACAGGCCGACCGATCCAGAGCTAGCAGCGTCCAGACCAGTGGTTTGGAAAATAGGGTCTAGAGACAAAAATGTTCCTCATTTCCTGGGAACAAGAGCTGAGGTCCACCTATGGACGGTCACCTTTCACATTTAAACCGATACGGTACAGATTCCCGGTACCTGGGAATCGGTATCGCTACCTAACGGTACCAATTTACAGTACTTTTAGGAATAATTTGAAACATTTAGTCTAATTTCTAACCAATGTATTAAAGCAACATCCAACTGTATCAATTCTAACAACCCGAACATGATTCATTGTTTCACTAATATGTAAACGGTTAACTACAACGGAGTGTTTTTTCTTAATGATGCACAAATTAAAACGCAGCTCTTCGTACTGAAAATAGTTTTAATTAGTTTAGATCGGAAGAAAATGTTGGAGTGAGACGAGTCGGACTTGGCTCTAGAAAATCTGTCAGAGTGAGACATCTGTCTGTCCAGGTGTCTACTCGGTGAAATCTTTGACGCCCCCTGCAGGTCAGTTTTTAGCAGAGAAGCACAGAGGTGGCGGAGATTTCACCGTGCTACTGGACGGACTTTTGCCTCGGACAGACGACTTTTCGCGGCTATTCTGGTGTCTGGAGGCTGAATCCTGCAAGCATTCGCTTCCACGGGAGGAAATCCCGCAGCATGCCAGTATGAGACCGTAGTAGTCACAAGATAACGGCTGATTAATGTGCTCTCTCGCCACCGAGTGGTCGGGGGTGTGAACTGCAATCTGTCAAAATAACGGACGTCTTCTTAGAAAATGACGACCCCTGGCACTTAGGTACCGAAACATGATACCGTTTGATTTTACGTGAATCGCTACTCGGTAGTACCGACGGATTTCGGTAGGTACTAATAAAAGTACCGAATTCGGTACCCGTCCCCGGTCCGACCTGAATATGGAGGCCTTTCTAGAAGCTGCTCCATCATTCTCTCTGATGATCTACTAACCTGAGGGACGGACACAAACCTGGGGCAGGTATCTGACAGCAGCCTGTTGCTGTAGCGACAGAGGACTCTCCATCATGGAGTCCAGCCTCTCAGACGAGCTGCTGGTCAGCCCCCCCCAGTCCGTCTGACTGGGGGTGGTGCCGGCGGTTTCTGGCGAGGTCAGCGGCAGGTCGCTAGCGTAGCCCGACTCCAGGAGAGACGACTTGTCCTGGGCGTAGGCGGGAGAGTCCAGCCGGAAAGCTTTGGTTGCGTCCTGGATCTGCTGGGAGGGGAGGGGGGGTGCTTCCCCCATCAGCTGGATTTTCAGAATATTTCCTGTGACGGGTGAGGGGGTGGGGGGCTCTTTGTGGACCTCCACCTCCCCGTCACTTTCCCCCCTCCACACCGGGGAGCCGTAGTCGCTGGGGTACACCGTCTTCACCACGCACAGTTTACCGTCCACCTCCCGGATATGAACCACACCTTTATGCTCCCTCGCTGACGGCGCCTCCCCCACCTGAGTGCCCCCCCGCTTTCCCCCTCCAGCTTCTTTTTCCTCCTTATCCACCTTCCCCTTGTCTTTCTTCTCCCTCCTCTGTCGGAGGATCCAGGGTTTCTCCAGAACCCCCTGGACCTTCTCCCTAACTCGGCAGACCCTCCCTCCCCCCGGCGTGGTGCTCCCCAGGGCGGGGGCCGTGTTGACGGGGGTGGTGGAGGTGGTTTGGCTGGGGATGCTGGACACGTCGACGATGGCGCTGACGGTGTCTTCCTCCCCCGGAAGGCAGAAGACCCCTCTCCAGGCGGGGCTAGGCTTGGGGGATACTTCAAGTAACCTGTTGCTCAGTCGCCCCCCCAGGCTGGCGCTCATGGAGCCGGGGGACAGAGTATTGCTGTGAGGTTTGGTTTTGGAATGAGTTAACTGGGCGTCAGGCACTGTGATGAGAGTCGTAGCCCTGCTGTCTGCAGCCGTTTCCTCCTGGTCTTCATCCTCCTCCTCCTCCTCCTCCCCGGCTCTCCGCCGCTCCTCGTCCTCCTGCTCAGCGTCTCCTCTCTTGTTCTTGTTGCCCTTGTGCTTGCGTCGAAAACGCAGACGTTTCTTTGGTGAAAGTGGCGGCGCTCCACCTAGCTCCCCCTCCCGAGGAGGTCGGACGCAACCCATGGAGTTCCCCATGTCTGAAAAGTGCAACTAAACTTCAGCCGATGCGGGTTTACACATCTAGTCTGTCCTTCCTCTTTCCTTCAGCTCACCCTGCTGTAGATTCAAGCAATGCAGCGGCCACCCGAGCCCCCGTCCCTGAGGACCCCTGTGTGTATTTGTGCAAACACCTGGCTGCTTCACTTGTTGTTGCCGTCAAGGGCACATTTACGGAGAGAAAAATAAGCCGGTGGTGGATCAGGTGTCTGATTTATGGCCGTGCTGCTGCAGGTGAGCGGCTACCTGGTGGAAGACAGCCTGTCAGGCGGGATAACGAGTGTGTGAGACAGAAAAATGCAGTGCAGTCCTGTGTTATTCAGCCCATTAGTGCTCCACACACACTGCATGGGAACAGAATGTGAAAACCAGCTTCACTGCCCGATTCCTGGAAACGCAGGTCTCGTCTTCCATCCTTTTGAATAAAAGATGGCAGCTACTTGATGAAAAGAGAATAAACATCCTGATTTGTTGTCGGCTCCAGGTGCCGGCGTGATCCAGGAGCTCTATCTACTGTACGAAGCAGCTATCTGAGCTCATGAATTAATGATGCCTCCATCGTACTGTGGTAATGTTATTGCAGTGCAAGAGGAGAGAGGTAAGGTTTGTAAGCCAGAGATCTGCGGGAATCTGATCTGTCAGGGGGCTCCCCGGAGAACAAGTATTAATGGTGATAACGTTGGAGTCCCTCGTAGTAGCGACGAGCTCCGCGGCTTATTCTGCAGACGTCCAGATCGGCCGATGCTGCAACAGATTGCAGGGAGATCCGGCCGATGCTCAGTCCTCCATGCTGCATGTCATCCTCCCACGGTTGATCCAGCTGCTGTTTCATGTGACAGGCCGACCCCTCCGCCGTATGCGTGCCGACCAAAATCGCTGGTAATTTATAAGATTAGCAGGAAGGTTGAGAGTCCGTCTGTGGAAACGAAAGTGTCTGCTCACGTAGAGACGGACAGACTCCTCCTGAAAGCCTCCGCTCCGACGGATTCCCACACCTCAATGTCAGATTCCCCCCAGAGGATCAAAGTTGTCTGGGAATTGTCCAATCATAAACCCCCTGACTTGCTGTCAGGCTGCCAGATATTCAGGCAACCTTGATCTTCATCAGGTGGTGCAGTGCGACGATGCAACAGCCTGAAAAATCCACAGTTTGCAGGAGGGTCTCCCATCAAGGAGAGGAAGAGAGTCTGTTTCTGGTTCTACTCTCTGGTGCTTTCCTGTCTCTTAATAGCTCCTCATGTCCAGTAGATCTAATTAGGCGGGGGCGTCTGGGGTAGGAACTGGAGCTGGACTCGGAAGCGGAAGCGACTGGTCCTCTGTTAGCTTTATTCTGTGTACAGATGTGCAGCGTATCTGGAGCAGAGCCAAACGGGCCGAGGGTCCAGCGAGGGGCAGTCAGAGCGGCAGAGACTAAGACAAGACGGTGTGCATCCGAAGACATGAAGGGAGGAGGAAAAGAGGGACTGCAGGGCGTCTCCGGTGGAAGCCAAACCGAGGCTCCCTCAGACGAGCGTGACCGGACTGATCCGATTGATACGGTGGAGGCTGGGGAAGCGGCGAGCGTGCGGTCGTCCCGGAGAGCATGAGTGTGCATTTGAGCCTGCGAGGCTGGGCGGTCCCCGGTCAGCTGAGAGCTCCTCCGGCCCCGCCGTGCATCTGTAGTTTGAGGCCTGCCGATCGGGAGAAGCCGGGGGCCGCGGTGACGGCGGGAAGCCCGGATCCGGCTGCGATGCTCCGGCTTTATCCCTCGCTCGCAGACGCCGGCAGAGAGAGAGAGAGAAGAGCTTTTTATCTCCCGGCTGCTGCAGCTTCACACTCTCTTCTGAGCGATCTCTCACTCTCGCAGTCCTCCCCTCCCTCCTCAGCTCTCCTCCTCCGCCAATCCGCTTCCTCGTTACTCCGGTCTCTCCACAGCTCTCCCCCCTCTCCTCTCTCTCTCTCTCTCTCTCTCTCTCTCTCTCGGCTGTTAGTGAGCAGCTTTCTGTGCCACAAACACACACTTGACCCAAAAGCTTCCCTGAATGACAGTCTGCAACAGGGAGGTGGGGAAAGAAGAGAAAGCAACCAGCGGAGGAGGAATGTAAATCAGACTGTTGCATCACTTTCTTCTCTTCCCTCCATCCTCCGGCTGCACACCAGGCTGCAGGCTAGGAATCGCTCTGATCTGGAGGGAGGTGCAGGGAGCGTGAGGGAGGACAGAGGAAAGTTGAGAAGGGCAAATAAAAACCAGGATGTGATGAAAGGAAGCTGGGAAGGTGTGAGGAGTTTCATTTTGAGGTGATAGAGCGCGACCAGAAGGCAATAACTGCGCTGCGTCGTGTTCCTGCCGACGACCAAAGCCGGAGTAATTACGGTAAAAACGGACTTTGCAGGATTTTTGCATCAACGTGATTAAATCCCTGAATTTAAAAAGGCGTTCAATCAGCTTTTCACTTTCTAACCGGATTTTAAAAAGCTGTAAACAGCTGATCATTTTCAGAAGCTGCTGCTCTCGTGTCAAGCAGAAATATGCGAATAAAGATCCACGCAGGTTTTTTTTCTTTTTAAAGATGATCCCACACGGCTTCAGTAATGTTGAGGTCCGGGTTCTGGAGAGGATCCGTCCCTCCATCGGTCCAGTTCTTGTGTCACGTGACATACCTCAGCCTTTTCTGCCTTAAGAATAGCTCCTTGACAGCCACGTTACCATGGAGACCATTTTTGATGAGACTTCAGCCAACAGTAGCTGCATCTCTCAGGTCCTGGTTCAGGTCTTTGCTGGATTTGTTCCCTTTTAGATCCTCTCCGTCTGCTGCCCGACTCTTCTTCTGTCCTCAACTTCTCCAATTTCTACAGAGTTTTCACCTTGTTGTTGCTGAAATTCTATTTCCTGTCAAACTGTCTCATCTTTGCTGTTTTTCAGAGATGAAACTAAAGAAATAAAAACAAATGATGTGCCTGATGGTAACAAAGCGCCTGAAGAGCAACACAGCCATGTTTCATCTCTTGAGTTCAGTCTTTTCGCTTGAATCATTCATAGGTCAGAGTTTTCAGCTCCTCTGAAAATAAGTACAAGGACTTGAACTGTTGATCAAGACCAGTATAGGAGCCAAATGTTTGTGATTGTAGTTCCTTATGCCTGTCAGGAGGTATACATGTGTGTGTATATAAGGGGAAGACGTCAGCAGGTCATCAGAGGGTTTTTGACTACAACGGTGCGACTTGTACGAGTTTTTTCATGGCACGAAGTTACTAAAATTTATGATCAGAAGAATAAATGTCACCGAATCTGTTGCAAAGAAATGGAGTGGACATTCAGCCTCTTTAGGCAAGTGTAACGGTGGCAACCAGCTCTCAGGTCAAGCATTCTCAGCAGCTCAGTAGCTCTGTAGATCAGGACATGTGCTTGACAATATTCTTTCCTACTTTCCATGGGGGCTGGTGCCTGCAGGTTTTAGAAGTTTCCCTGCTGCAACACACCTGACTCAGACTTGTGCAGAGCCCCGCTGGTTTGAATCGGGTGTGTTGCAGCAGGGAAACCTCTAAAACCTGCAGGATAGAGGATCCCTGTTCTAAAGTCTATTTGAGGTTTTGGACTGTGAATCAGATGCGATGATATCTTGGACTGTAATTGTGTTTCTGATGGATGGATTTTCTGAGACTCAACGATTAACTACAAAAACAATTAATGGAAAGAAAAAAAAACCTTAATTCACTGATAAAAATATGTAAAATAATTCCTCCACGCTTCCCCTCATGCAGCTTCACTCCTCCCCCACAGATGTTTCCACCCACCATCACTACACTTACATTTTCTAACACCGAGTGCAGCACGGCTCACACATTGCAGACGTGGAAGCACACACGCGTGTCCAGTAAGTAAACGTGAGCTGTGAAACCATAAGATGTATTTGTAATCCATCATTTCTCCTCAGCTGAAAGCATTGAAGCGATCAGAGAACAACACACACACACACAGAGATGCATGAAAAAGGCGTGACCACGGGGGGGGCAGCACTAATCAAACCCCAGAGGCTTTCATGCCTTTCATGCCAACATGAGCTGCTGTAAAATCTGGCTGCCACGGTGCCCCGTAACGCACCGAAATGACTTAACAATATTGTGCAAATTACAGTAAATGTAATTTTATACTTCCTCATGACAAACTGCTTTAAAGTTATGTTGACAAGCACAAACAGCAGAGGAGGAGGACGGGATGTTTTCTACAAATCCTGACCTCACTATCAGTTTATTTTGGCCTCCATGACTGACATGTTTTAAAGAGAAAATCTCTGCCCCAAGGTGACTAAAATCTGCATAAATGAGAAGATTTAGAAACTTTGAGGTATGAGCTATCATTGTGATAAACTAAAAAAAGGGAATATATGAGTTTCATGAGGCTGTTGCAGTCCAAAGTGAAGCCGTGGGCTAACTGACGTAGATGGTGATGGATCTATGAGGCTCAATTAGCATCTTTGAGCAACAGCAATAAACTGGGAAACACCTGCTGATCTACCTTGATGCAACTGGGTGAAAAAGTGAAGAATTTCCTCATTGTCTTGGAAATGAGCTCATTGGACGTTAACAGTGACACACAAAAAGCTCAGCCAATCAGAGGCGGACACAGTGAAGCCGGAGGAGGATACAAAACATGGACGGGGACTTCAGGGGGATGTGATATACCGAGCTAAACAGTGACGGCTAGTGGTGGGATGGAGCAACTGCAGCTAGGATCATTTCTGCCTGTTAGATATTAACAGTTTTTATATCCTGGATAAGTCAGTCTTTCTCTCTCTATTCCAGATGATGAGGTAATTAAAATGAGAGCTGACGGAGACACCACCTCATCTGGATCATGATGTGCCACAGAAACAATGACTAACAGCAGTTATGAGCCAAATGAGAAGTGATACCTCAGTGAGAACTCCTATAATTAGCTGAGTCACGTCTTGTCACAAAGACCCGGAGGCTCCATCTCAGACCAGGACTATTAGTCTGAGGCTGCAGGTGAAAATAATCTGAGCTGTTTCCTGTGATACCACGGCACTATTTCAGCAGAACCTACCTTCTAAAACATCAACATGAATAAAACGTTTCTGACCCCCCTCGCTGCAGCTCCACCATAAAACTGTCCACCTCCACCTCACCCCGTCCTCCAGCAGCCTGTCTCGGCTCCGTCCTCTAACTACCAACTCTTTCTGAAACACAAAGTTCTGTTGACTCGTGCTCACTCAAGCAGCCGCTTCCGTGCTGTTTCCGTGGCAACCGTTGCATCACGGTACAGTCCAGCGGCTTGTTTGTGAAATCAGCCTGAAGGAAAACGAGGACGTTCCTCGGCTCTCTCTCTGTCTGCTGTTTGTTCTCAGAGGGTTTGGGAGGAATTTGTTTTGGCCTTGAACGCAGCGGTGAAGCATGACTCGCGTCTGCTGGTAATTGGTGTCCTGCAGTAAGGATTAAAGGGAGGGTGACCCCGTTTGAGGCGGTAAAATCAGAGGGAACTATTCCACGTGTGGACCAAACATGCTCCACCTCCATCCACGGCTTCATCCAACTACTATAAACATTTATACCCAAGTTCCAGCTCCGTAATATTATAATATGTAGAAAATCATCTGCTTATCATGGGCAGCGCAGCATGTGTTCGATAATCAGATATTCTGCACAAGTGGAGGCACACCGGAGGTTATATCGACCTAATGAGGCTCTTCTCATCCCCCGTCCTCCTGCCTGTGACCTGGATACAGATCTCAGCGCATCTGTTTCCAGGTCATCAGGGTGATCCTTTTTCCAGTTCACAGCAACAGACCAGAACAGGGAACAAATCGAAGGATGTTGGTGGTAAAGAAAAGCAAAAACATGCACAAAGTTGTTTCTTATTTTACATTTTGCTTCTTGAAGCCTCAAAGAAAAGGTTTCCCAGATTCTAAAGTCCCATCCCTCTACAGTCGGGGTTTCTACGCGCTGCAAAGCTCCCAAACAAATATTTTACTTGGTTTGCAAATGCGGAAACCCCAAAAAGCAGTTTGCAGAAACTTTGCATGAAATGTTTCTTCCCAGCAGCATGGAGGGACTGGAGTTAGTCTGGGGTAAAGGGGACTGGTCGGGGTACATACTTGGGTATCGGAAGGCTTATCTTTAATCTTACATGATTCTAACTTGATATCTAATCATTGCTGTTATAATGTAAAGCGCTTTGTGCTGATCCATGGTATGAAAAGAGCTTTATAATTCAAATCTGAGTTGTTTGATTTGATAAACAACAATCCAGGAAGCATGCATCTTCCATGAAGCCCAGAATAAATGAAAACGACCGGCTTCCTATGAGCCACAGCTCCACCAGCAGCTGGAAGAGCCCCAGATGTGAGATTTCAGGACAATCTACAAAGTCTTCAAACCAAATGCTCCATTTTTCTATTTAGATTCACAAAATTTCACCAATATTTCAGATCATTAATCATGAAATCACTTTGAACCTCGGATCCTCCTGATAGACGTCTATAAAGGCTTCCAGATATTTAATATCAAGTTCCAAACATCCCTCTTTCATACAGCTAGATATGTGATGAATCTAGAAAGATCCCAGCCGATTTGAACTGAGGAACCAAAAAGACATCTAACTACCAACTTCAAACCTTTTAGCTCATGTTTATAGCCTGCAGAACAGATCTAAAAGCTCAGATCGGAGCTTGAACGCGTCATCTTCTGATTCCTCTGCTGCATCCTCATGTTGGGTCCATCTATCCTCTCATAGAAAACACACAATCAGCACAAAAATCATGCATGTTTTACTAATTATCTGCTTCTTTCTGAGGACGTTAACAAAACTGAACCAGAACTCGTCACTCAGATATCCCACAGAACCTGAACACACCATCAGCCTGGCAGCGTTACAAACCCTAATCCTGACAGATGCACGCGCAGATGTGCCAACACAGATACGTCCGTATGTCCTCGTTTATCTTCCCTTCAATCTGTGTAAAATCCAGATTGGATCGCCGGGAAGGACGTGAGCTGGAATCCAGTTATTATTTCATCAAACCAGGATGAACAGGCAGACATGAAGGACACCGACCTGGAAGTGGAGGATGATGGTCCAGATGAGTCCTAACGTCAGTTTGGGGTTCCCGTCAGTGATGTCATCGTTCCTGATGTTCACCAGTTTGACCTGCGAAAGAGACGAGACGATGTTGGAGAATCACACCGGCTCTCTGTTCGTTCACGGAGCTCTGAGTTCTCCCTGAATCTCGTGGACTCGGGTTGAGCTTTTGTGAGACTGAGAGGAAGAACACGTCGGCCCTCGTGTCTCCACGGGTCTTAGATGGGTTGCTATGGACGACAGCTGCAGCTGGACAGGAACTAGAACTGCTGAGTTACTGCAGGTGGAACATCTGCTGATTCAACGTGTTGCCGGGTCACTGAGTAGCTGTTTATATGAACAACAATGTTCTGGCCTTAATCCAGTCAACAGTACTCGGAGTTTGTTGCAGCTTGGTCCAGTTCACATGTTACAGTTTGCACCCATTCTTTGATTTTATAAATATTCTCCTAAAAAAAGAGCTTTTATTGGATTTCTCCTTCACAACAACATGTCTTTAACCACGGCCGTCCTGTTCTGCAGGAGCTGGTGATGTTTAATCTGATCTCAGCTGACTCCTAATCTGACCTAATTCTGGCTAAAGTTACCAGAAAGTTCTGTTTACATTCAGTCTTATTCAACTTAATCTCCTCTTCATGAGAGCTGCCTGCAGAGGAGGCAGCATGAGAAGCATGCAGGGCAGAAGATCTTTGCACATGTTTGCATCCAGTTAGTGAAACAATGAGAATAAATTATTTCTTTATAACCCAGAGCGGCTCGTCTGAAGAGACAAACATGAAGCGTGTGTGTGTGTGTGTGTGTGTTGGTGTGCGTACCTGTCTCTGTTTGAGGAAGTCCAGAGCTATTTGGACATTCTGCAGTCGATGGAATCTCATGCGGCCCTTCTCTCTGGGCTGCAACAACACAGAGCAGAAACAGGCCCAACGTGAGGAAAAGGAAGAAAACGAAGTTAAACTTAAAAGTTTCTAGTAAAATGCAGAATGCAGCAGTGAGTGCAGGTTAAGCCGGTTTCAGTCAACAGTGCAGCTCCGATCCTCTGGGAGGAAGGGGGGGGGGGGACGCGCTGTCTTCAACAGCTGCTGTTAAAGACGGGCCGGAACCGTGCACGCTAGAGTCACTTTTTCTTCTTTGCTTCATTCGTTAGCAGCTCGATGTTCACACACAGAAAAGATGCAGTTTAATAGACGGATGGACAGACGACCACGCACTCTCACGCACACACACACACACGGTTGCTGCAAAGTGCAGGATGCAGATGTGTGGACGCTGTGCAGCTAAAGGAGGGTTAGTCATCACAGACTGTTGGCGTTTTCTGTGCTTTATGATGTCATACGTGAGCTTTTTCCCCTCTGATCTCACCGTTAGGCCACAGAACTGGAATAATAAGTTATTTAGAGATAAGACACTCGGATTAAATGATTGTTTTACGACGTTTGCTTCAATATTTTTTACTTTTTTCTTCGAGCGAAACAGTAAAAACTTCCCATAAATCCCTCGTTTGTTGGGGTGTGAACTGAATGAATGATTCATGCAGAGCTGCAGATCTGTTGGGCGACATTGAGTCTTCGTCCCGTTCTGATGATGTCACCCAACAGACGCCTCGGTCTGCTCGGTCAGTGGCACAGCACGCTCATGCAGCGTCACGGCTCCCCCCCCCCCCGTTGCAGGGCGGAGGGTGAAGCTGGAGGTGACGGGGTGAGCGGTGGAGGGAGGGGGGAGGGGGGGTTGGACTCAAACATACTCCCTGAGCTCCTTCCTCCTCAACATCCTCCTCACCCCTGAGCAAGATGGGGGGGGGGGCCCGCGAGGCGTACGCCCTTTTCGATGGGGGGCCGCTTTTCTGTAGCTATGGTAACAGAAGGGGTGGAAATGCACAGGGACGGGGAAGACAGAGAGGAAGAGAGAAGCGTTGGCTGAAGACAGGAGGAGGGAGGGAGAGACGGGCCAAAGAAAAAAACTCCAGAAAAGATCCAATAAATCTACCAAAGAGGCGAATTTTCACCTTCACAGGCTGAAAATTCAAGGTTTAGTAAAACCTTGAAATGAAAAATAAAAGGCGAGCTTTAAAAATTCCTCTGATCCTGAACTACCATCAGATAGTTCTGATCCCGCTGGTATCTGAATATCATGATTATCTCAGCAAAAAGCAGAAGATTTGATACAATATCAACATAAACATGAGAAATATTTACGCATCAGACCAATTTAATCAGCTGAGATATCATCAAACCTGTATCTTTATTGATCTTTTAGCATCATTAATGAACAACGAATCCTCCATGTTTGTGTTTATTTCTGCAGTAAAGGGAAGTTTTCTTCCTATTCCTGCTGCGAGGCTGCTGAACAGCTGCTCCTCCCCAGAACCGGTCAGAAGCTTAGAACCAGTTCTCTCTGCTGCATCTGGACCAGGAACACTGGTGCTGCAGAACCAGCAAGACCAGCGAGTACAGCAGAGAACCAGCAGATCATCGGGGGCTCGGGGGGGACGGGAATGTTTATCTGCCCCTTCAAATTATTTAAAGATGCTTCAAAAATCAGCCGAATCCAAAGAAGTCGGAGTCATAAAATTCTATCAAATGGAGCAAATTCTACAGAAGTTACAGGCAGATGTGTTTGGTTGTAATTAACAATCAGAAATAAATCAATAAATGTTATTTTTAGATTTTCAGTTTATTTATACATCATTTATTTATCTATTCTTTTAAACTTACTTTATATTTATTTCCATGTAAATAAATTGTTTTTACATGCGTTTTTTTCATGTTTAGTTATTTTTGCATTTGTTTAATTGTTTTAATACATTTATTTTTACTTTTGCACATTTCCTAATGTCCATATATTTATTTTCCCATTCTTCCACATTATTACTTGTCCTCACTCCGTGTGGTAATAAAAATAAAATATGTGCACATTAGTAAAAGTGGAAATATGTAAAAGTAAAAAGAATAAATGCATTAATCAACAAATGTAAATTAAATATAAACAAATGATGAAAAAAACTGAACATTGGAAATAAAAAAGACCAAAAATAACAAATTAACTTGGAAATTATTATAAAGTAAAAAGAATAAACACATAAATGACAGAACCAGTCCGACTCTTTTAGGTATTTGCCTGAATAAAAACCAAAAATACGAGTTCTGGAGTTTCCTCTCAGTTTATGCATCTCTCCTGGACTCTCTGAGGAGCTTCCACTAAAATAAAAAGTTTAAAAAACTAAGTTAGAGAAGCTGTGGTTTATAGAAAAGTCTTGTCCTGGGAGTGAAGAAGCTGTGTCCTTGTTTCTGCTCTTTGTGTCGGTCCGTCACTTTCTGTCACATTGACTCGTCTTCATGGAGACCGCGCTGTCAGATGTGTGTGTGTGTGTGTGTGTGTGTAAACATGTGTGTACCCAGGCAGACCAGAGTCAGCAGTCAGCTTCTGTTAGTCTACCCGACTTCAACCCCCCCCCTCTTCCATCCCGGTCTGCTGTGGTCCTGCATGGCTGCAGGCGACCTGGAAACGTGACGTTGCACTTCGACTTCAGCACAAACTCACCTGCACGTGTCAAAGCTGTCGTTACCTGGACTCTTAGGTCACGGCGCCGGGAAGCCGGTGTGGTGAAATGTGTGTAAAACGATGCAAACTAATACGGAAAAACAACAAAGTGTGTCCATCCTTACCAGGGTGACTCCCGAGAGGACCTCCAGCAGGGAAATGAGGTTGTGTCCGTCCCTCAGGTCCTCGTACAGGTCTGTGATGTGCTTCCTCACCTGAGGGAGGGAGACAGAGGAGGAGATGAGGAAGGAAGGAAAAAATATCCAGTCATGCTTCTGTTTACTCAGCACTGGTGACATCTGTCGGCCTGATTCCCTCACAGCTGACATGGCTGGTGGCAGCGGTTGCCATGCCAACACAGACGATGCACCAGCTGTAGCCTCTAATCTCTGTTCCCGTGACTGTGGCTCTACAATGAGTGGGGGCTGGTGGGGCTGTCGCTGGCGGAGACCACCGAGGCGGTGACTCAGCAGCTTAGAGATCAGGGACAGAACTGGTTTTGTTTTAGTGGGACGGACGGACAGATGGACGGACAGAGGGACGGACAGAGGGACGGACGGAGGAGGAGGAGGATAATGGATCAGCTGAGCTGGGAGGAGTGAGTAATGCATTACGACAGATAGGAGGAGAAAGAAGTAAACGATGCCTCGTCATCGTAGTTTGTGGCAAAGCATCGAGTTAACGTAGAAAACAAGAGGAAAATATTCAGAATTAATGAGAAAAACATGACGAAAGATGCAGTTTATCAAATAAAAACTACTTTAACTGTCCAGTCTGAGTAAGAGGACCAACATAAAGTCTCCAAAGGAGAAACCTTCCTACATAAACCAAGTGTTTTTCCATCAGAGGTCAGACTATCCGTTCCAGAGGACAAACATCCACCTGCATTACGGTGATTTCCTCCCTCACGTTGTGCCTGCAGGGAACAAACTCCTGCTGCAGTCTTGTCCTGGCTTCAGGACAAGAAACTGCACCGCCACGTCTGGCCAGCAGAGGGCAGCAGAGGCAGGAAATGAGCTTTCAGCCCCTTACTCAGTCAAACAGTTGTAGAGACGCTCCACGTTGTCTCCGTCTCAGATAAACACAGAGCATGAAGCCTCTTGTAAAGGGTCTTCCTCGTCAACCCCCCCCCCCTCATCTCTCTGTTCTTTAATCCGGCTCTCGGCTGTTTAAAAAGTGAGCCAGAGAACTGGGTGTTAATGAGACGACGGGAAGATGAGCTAATGCTTCTGTCTAATTGTGTTTTATTGTGTTTGGTTTCCAGTCAGTTGGACTGGAGGGGTGGGGGGTGGGGGGGGGGGGGGGGTTTTTTTGGTTTCCTTTCTTTTCCTTTCCTTTCCTCTCTTCTCCTCTCCTCTCCTCTCCTCTCTCCTCTCCTATCCTCTCTTCTCCTTTCCTCTCCTCTCCTCTACTCTCCTCTCCTCTCCTCTCCTCTCCTCTC